>JAJOOS010013714.1:0-49186 GCA_029582725.1 Solanum chiquidenum
ACAACTATTCGAGTTATACTTTTGTATGTATCAACCTATCTAAATGCCGCACTAATATGTATGTATTAAATAAACATCAAATCAAATTTTAGGTTTCCAGAGTAAAATGAGCTCAATTATAACTGTTAATGATAATAACATAATATCAAGCTGTTTCCTCAGCTGAATTCCACATTATCAATAGAATCCTGATCAACGATCAAACTTCTACTATTTTTTTCCGCATCAATTTTTACCTAATGCAATAGCGAATATTTCAAAACAAGAAAAAAATCAAAATTTCACCATTGAACCAGTGATTCAAACTTGAACAGCTTCTAATGGTAGGATGAAGGTGTGAAACAGTAGCAAATTCAGTTCCATAAGATCTAAATCATAACAAACCAATTTCTCCAAAAACTATAAAAAAAAAAAAAAAGAGAGAGAGAAAATAAGAATCAAACCTTGCAAATGGTTTGCAGTAGAGTATGGTGACCGAGATCTAGGGTTTCAGAAAGTGATTGACAAAGATGATCGAGAGCACCTGAGATAGCAAAGAATATTGTTTAGGCTAAGCATTGGAACCAACGAAGGAATATGAAAATTCTAATGGGCCTTGTACTATCCTATTTCCTATTCCTATTGGGCTTTGTCCAATATTCCATTTTGGACTTGTGATTCATTTGGTTTGCCGATTAGGTTATTTCGAGATTATAATTTCCAATTATAAGTTTTGAACTAATTCTATATTACTAATTTCATATTATTAATATATTATATTCAGTATTATTCTTATCAACTCTACCAAACTTATCTATAGATCTAATAGGCTAACATGAAAAAGAAAACTAAAATCCAATATCCTATAAAAAATACTATGGGGTGTATAACCAAACTCAAATTTACAACTAAACATTATGCTAAAATTTTGTACCAAGAATAAAGTATCTGGCGCTGCTTTACTTAGACTTCATACTGAACTCTATCATGCGATCGATTGGGATCATCCCTAAGAAGAAACTAACATCTTTATGACAAGTGGTGCTTGTTTCGTAAGAACTTTCAATCTCTTGAACTTTTAACCCCCTTTTCATAGGCGCATGACTCATTTCTCCATCTAAAAGATCCTTAGAGTAACAAAACTTATATACACTATAAATTAAAACACTACGTATGTAATTAAGATATATCCATATATAAGAAAATTTCAACGTATGAAATATTTTATGAAATTAGCTATAGTGGAACTAATTAATATAATCCAACACGAAATAAAATAATCTCACTTTTTTTTAAAAAAAAAAAAAACAATTAAACAAGGGAAGTGCATGGAATGTTTTGACACCTGTCCTTTAGACCCGTTTTATATGCTTATGGAAAGACCTTTGCCTCTTCTTCATACTTCTCTTAACAGAAAAACAAACAAAAAAATTAAGTGTTTATTTTTAGCTAGCTCATTCTCACTTTCTTATACAACGCTAATACCGTCGACGTTCCTAATTTTGTACTAATCAGTACGTTAATCTTGTCTTTTTTTTCCTCATTAATTTTCACATATCTTACTTGCTTACACATTTAATTCTTTGATTGTCTCTGTTTATATATAGTAATAATAATTATCGAACAATTCTGGGATCTTATTTGGTTGGATTTTTTGGAAAAAGCATTAGTTATATATAACTTGTAAAAATGAAGAATGTTATGTTATGTTTCCCAGAAAAATTAATCAAACTTGAGCAAGTTTTTTTTTTTTTTAATTTTAAGATATAGTTATCCATACGAGATCTGTAGTTTAAGGTTCGAGTAATTATGAGGGCAATGTAATCTACTATGCTTGAGATCCATTAAATTAAACAGGAGGTATGTAAATCTGGATTCATTATTGGTTCATACTGCAAACAGGGGCGGAGTTACTATATTGCTATGTACTAATTTTGATTTGTGTCTAATATGAATAAATTGTTTAGTTTGGTGTAAAAATTGAGTGCGGGTAAGTATTTTGTTACCTACATTCAAATATCTGCCCACATATAGACAGAGAAGAAAATACTTGTATATATAGAAGAAAAGCTTATGTCTCTCCCTGCCCTTTTGGTTCCTCAATAAAACGATCATTTCGAGATTCAAGTTTCTTCCCTTATTAATATGGTCATAGATTTATCACTTGCTGTAGTGTTAGTATTCACTTACGCATAAAGGTACATGGCAGTCATGGCACGCTTGGCACCAGATGGAGCTCAATTTGATGCTCGACAATTTGATTCTAAGATGAATGATTTGTAAGTTATCATGATATTCATTGCGCAGTATGATTTTAGTCATTTCTTCCTTGAATCAATACAATTTTTATATGTTAAATGCTGAAAATTGCACTTGTCTCTATTACTTATATTATATATGGTGCAGACTTGCCGCTGAGGGAAAAGATTTCTTTACTTCATATGACGAGGTTTATGACAGTTTCGATGCTATGGGTCTGCAAGAAAATCTTCTCAGGGGAATTTATGCTTATGGTACTATGTAAACCTTTTAAGTTATTGTTCTCAAGTTTAGGAAAATTCTTCAATTCTTTGTTTCTTTACATGATCAGTAGTTAAAAAAATAATTGATACATCCAGCTGTTTTTCATCTTGTTTAGAAGTACTCCCTCCGTTTCAATTTGTTTGTTTTACTTTCCTTTTTTGCAACCTTTTATTTCAACTTTTCACGTGGCATCTTTAAGACCACAAGATTCAAAATCTTCTTTACTTTCTTGAACTGACAAACAAATTGAAACAGAGGGAGAGGGAGTACCATATAGTTGAGAGTTTTCTGAAAAAAAAGTTTCTTTTTTGGTTTAAAATTGTTGATTTTGTCCCTGATTCCTATGGTCCTTTTTGCTGCATGTGATCTTTTAAAGGTTTTGAGAAACCATCTGCTATTCAGCAAAGGGGTATCGTACCATTTTGCAAGGGACTTGATGTAATTCAGCAAGCTCAATCTGGCACAGGGAAGACAGCTACTTTTTGTTCTGGAATTTTGCAGCAACTTGATTATGGTTTAATTCAATGCCAATCATTGGTGTTGGCACCTACTCGGGAACTTGCACAGCAGATTGAGAAGGTAATGCGAGCACTTGGTGACTATCTTGGGGTTAAGGTCCATGCTTGTGTAGGTGGAACTAGTGTCAGGGAGGATCAACGTATTCTCGCAGCTGGTGTTCATGTTGTTGTTGGAACCCCTGGACGTGTGTTTGACATGTTACGAAGACAGTCCCTCCGTCCTGATTGCCTCAGAATGTTTGTGCTAGACGAGGCTGATGAAATGCTGTCACGAGGTTTTAAGGATCAGGTACTTCAACCTCTACAATTAGATTAATGCATTTTACTCCTAAGTAGATGATTTGAACAAGTTCAGGTTTGAGGTCCCTCGGTTTACTAATCTGGGATTACCGCTGGAATTAATTCTTTTGAAGAAATCAATATAGAAGATACAGATTTAGTTGACGTTAAGATGTTCTTGTACTCCGTTAACCAGTCATCTTAATCGTTGTCGGGAATTAGCAATTGAGTTTAGTTACACACTAGTACCCCTCCCATTTATTTGGTTCCTAAGGACATAATGTAAATTGATCATCCCGTTGAATTTGTTCCTTCATTAGCTGATTACGATTAGTAAAGTTAAATACAGAGTTCATGACCTTGCCCTCCAATTTGATTCGATGCCGACTTTGAGAAATTAGTAATTTTGAATCTTTATCCATGTGTCTATATTGGCAGATATATGATATTTTCCAGATGCTGCCTACCAAAGTTCAAGTCGGAGTGTTTTCTGCGACCATGCCACCAGAAGCCCTTGACATCACAAGAAAGTTCATGAATAAACCTGTGAGAATCCTGGTTAAACGCGATGAATTGACACTCGAGGGTATCAAACAGTTCTATGTCAATGTTGATAAGGAGGAATGGAAGCTTGAGACGCTCTGTGATCTATACGAGACACTTGCCATCACTCAGAGCGTTATCTTTGTGAACACTAGGCGCAAGGTCGATTGGTTAACGGACAAAATGAGAAGCCGTGACCACACGGTCTCAGCTACACATGGAGATATGGACCAGAACACTAGAGACATAATCATGCGTGAGTTTCGCTCTGGTTCTTCCCGTGTCCTTATCACAACTGATCTGTTGGCCCGTGGTATCGATGTACAACAAGTATCCCTTGTTATCAACTATGATCTCCCAACTCAGCCGGAGAATTATCTCCATCGTATTGGAAGAAGTGGAAGGTTTGGAAGGAAAGGAGTTGCAATCAACTTTGTGACAACAGACGACGAAAGAATGTTGTTTGATATTCAAAAATTCTACAATGTGGTCATCGAAGAACTCCCTTCAAATGTTGCTGACCTCCTCTGAAAACTTCATCTTTATAAGGTGAGTAAGAAGATAATTTTCCAAGCTTATAGTATAGAAATCATTTTAAACTACCATTATTAACTAGCGTCGAAAACGCACCCGTGGCATTAATGTTGCTAAGAATTTTGCAGTCAGTATGTAGTAAGGTCTTGGTTTTATTTCATTTCCAAATTCTTATACTTCTTTGGCATTAATTTTTAGTGTAGTTAAGTTCTTGATTAATGTTGTGTTCTTGTTTTAGCACAGAAATATGAATGATAAACTGAGAAATCTTGATAGTTTTTTTTTTTGTTTTTCTCCTTAATGAGTATTTATTGATCTTCTATTCTTCTTTAAGCTTGTGAAGTATTGTCTCTTTACCTTTCACTACTTGAAACAAATGTTTTTTACCACTGGGAATCCGTGGGAAATTTATGTTGTACATTATTTTCCGTTGAATCAGCTCACTCGGCAATTGCATGGTGGAAAACAGATTCTCACTGAAATAGTGGGCAACTTTCTAATTTTTACATATGAAAACATTATTGTTTTATCTTTTCTCACTAATTCAATCAAATTGTCTTTGGGAATAGCCACTGAACATTTTTTAATGGGAAAATCGCGATGTTTTAGTAGTGATTATGGAGTAGCATTTCTCTAAATAATTTGAAGAGTTTATTGAAAGGACAGGAAAATATGCTTGTAGCAATTTACCCTAAGAAAAGTAGTTGTTTATCTTTGGCAATATTTTAACTTTTGGTATGCAATAATTAACCAGAATGAGTAATGCCAACTAGTGATTGTAATTAGTACTACTGCCATTTATAATGAAAATTTAACCTCATTATACAAAGTTTAATTTGGATCTTTTTAGCTAAAGTTTTTATTCTGTATCCCAAAGAAAAAGAGAACAAATGATTTTCGAATTGTCAGTTGCACAATTTTGCTTGGTACACTTGAAAACCAAAAATGTGGTATTCAATGTATGTGATTGATTAATTCTTTGTTAGTACTTTATCGTTTTAGTTTTAATTGTTCAGTACTAACTTGATACACATTTTAAATAAATAAAACAATAATTTTATTATATCATCATTTGAATACAATAAATTTAATGATTTAGAAAATGAAATAGAAAATAATAGTAATAGTTAATGACAAGAGGAAATTAGGAATCAAGTACTAATTTTTTTTGAGTTTTCAAATCAAACAAATAAAAATAAATATTTATTTTTAACACATCCAATAAATAAAATTAGACTGTGCCATATATGACAAGTTGGGCTTCTGACCCTTCAAAGGACTCACTATTGAAGTACTCTTATATATATATTTACTAGATGAGCAATGTCAGTGCTAGCACGGGCTCAATAATTTGAATAGATTATTTGATTTTTTGATACAATGTCACAATCACAAAAATACTTTTAAGCTTTGATAATATCAACTACTAAAGAAACGTATATTGTACGGATTCAAAAAATAATGAGTTACTCTCTCCATTTTAAATTAATTGAATTGTTGAGATATTTAACACTCTTTAAGAAAAGAAGATTAAAACAAAAAATTAGGCATAACTTTTCATTTTTACCCTTATTAATTACTGTCAAATTTATAATTAAAATAACTAAACATCAATTAATAACTAATTCCAATACTAACTAATGAAGGGTAAAGTTGGAAGAACATTCTAAAAGTAGTTTTGAAAATTGAACAATTAAGTGTCTCAACAATTAAATTAATTTGAAATGGAGGAAGTAGAACAATTTAAGGATGAGACATATGCTAGGCCAAAGGAGAAAAGTTGAAGAAATTTTGCCACAAGGGATTGCCCGTAACAGAGCACATGCCTAACTTTTGCGCCATTCTAATGCCATTTTTCTGAGCATGTATATCTTTACATTTTATTGAGAGATTAATAAATGAAAACCACATAAATATTTTCCATTGTACAATCACTCATATCAATTTGCAATTGAGATAATTGCATTCATGTATACTTCCTTGGTGGAGAGATGTAGCTGATGTATGCTAGCTTTCAGTATAGTTTGTTTTTCCCTTTCACTCTTGAGTACATCACTGCTACGACGGAACATAAGGGCAAAGAGATATATGTAAGGTCGTAAGGACACGATGCACCATAAATAAAATAAGAAAACACAAAAGATATGGTAGAATGTTCAGAAAAATGTTGAGATAGTTTGAAGTTTGAAACTTAATTCTTTATTTGCAACGTGTATTGTTGTTTTGCAGCAAAAACATACATGAATGCAGTAAAGTTATCCAGAAAATTAAAACAACATGTAAATAGGCTTCCATTGTAGTGTGAAATCACAAACTTGGAAATAGATTAATCAAAGAGCAAAGGGAGGCTAAAGTTTTATGGTAGTATCACAAACACACACCAGAGATAAGGATTTCTCTGATTATAATTCATCAACATTGCTCATAATAAATAGCAAGGATAAAAAAATTACAGTACAAACTTGTGCTTAATTGTCACGTTCCTTAATCCCCATTGTCCTTCGCCAAAGTCGCGCATTCAAAGAGTTGAAGTTGGAAAGTGACACTCTTTTTTTGTCTTATAAAAATGACAAAATACCAGAGGTGGAAAAGTGTTATTCAATAGACTTTTAGATGATGATTATATCTTCCCATTTGAGCGATAGTTTGGGACTAGGAAAATACAATGACCACTTCATCTTAACTATGCTCATGATTGATGACTTACTTGGAACTAATGATATACAAAATAAAATATTTTCTCAAATAATTTTAAATTGCACAATGTCTAGCTGCCTGCAATGAAGATCCTCTTGAACCCTAAAAACATCCTGATTATAGTTGGAAAATAATTAAATCATTGAAATACTACTTCGTAGAAGACACAAGTTAACACATTTAGTTACATATCTTTTAACAACTACAGGTTCAAATTAATCATGCATTATTAGCTGAAAAACAGAGTTCTATCCAAAAATAAAAAGGTTTATACTATTTCATGAACAACTCTTCGACCAAGCTTCTTCGACACTAATTTGGAGGAAGAAATGCATCAATTTTGTAGAGAAAAGAGAGACAAGTATGAGGAAGAGAAGCCTCAAGAAATTTGGGGACTGTAAGTGAAAACATTGAACTAAAATACATACACGTGGCATTGAACTCAAAATAGCCCCAAATTTATTGAACAATTTTTGCTACTTTTAGTACAACTGCATATAGTAGTGTTCGTACACCCTCAAGTGCTACTTCTAATAAAGAGTAATAATAAATAAATAAATAAATATATATATATATACTTTTTCTTCTATTTTAATTTATTTATCTAATTTTCACTTGACATAAAATTTAAAAAAACAAAAAAACTTTTGAATCTTGCGTTTTAAAGTATAAAATTTACTAATTTTTTTTTTTGGTAATTAAACTAAAAATAAAAATGAGATTGAACAAATTGAAACGGAACAGAAGAGTTACATGTCAACACAAATTAGTTGGTACAACTCTACATGTGAAAAAAAACTTTTATGTGCAAAGCGTTAATTAAATTGCTAAAAGGTATTGAAAAACTCTGGAAATCTTCAAATAATAATGTCATATCAAGTCACTTCTAGAGGCTTTTTTTTTTTCATTTGGTGTCCAAAAGCCTATATTAGAGCCTCGATTAAATTTGAATTGTACTAGGGCTCATTCGAGGGTGACGCTCCCAACAGAATCTTTTCAATACACAAGGCTCGAAGGGTGAAACAGTCCTATCACTGCACCACAACCATTTTGATTTCTAGAGGCTTATCCATCATTTCACTTCATTTTTTTCGTTCGATATTCATATTGGAGTCCGATTAAAAATTAAGTTATTTGGTACAACAGTCAACATTGACCATCAATTATACGAATGGCATGTGATTGTGAAAGAATGATACACTTAACAGGCCATGCGCCATCAACATTAAAATAGTGGGCAACAACATTTAATTTTTCCAGCCTCATTGCATCATTGAAAAAAATCATCACACACCTTTACGGTTGGTGGGGGGTGTACTACTCAAAAATATTAAAAGCACCACATTGAGCTATTCCTAGGTCAATTAATCCTTAATACTTATTCGAAACTTAAATTTGAAGCAAAGCCTAGATATTAATCCTTGTTTTTTTTCTTTTTGTTGTGTCCCAAAATGGAGAATTTTAGATCAAAATCAACAAGAGAAAGAAGGGGAGGTCCAATTAGTATGCAAGATTTGAGAAGTTATAGTACTAATTCACATGCAACAACTTCTAGTAATAATAATAATGATTATAAGGAAGTGAAGATGAAGAAGAGCAAAAGCAAAGTGATTTCATCATCTTCTTTGAAGAATTGGAGTTTTAATGATCCTGAAATGCAAAGGAAGAAAAGGGTTGTTGGATATAAAGCTTATGGTGTGGAAGGTAAGATGAAAGGTACACTTAGAAAGAGCTTTAAGTGGATCAAGAATACTTGCAATCATGTTGTACATGGATTATGGTGAGTGGTCATCTATCAGCCGAAGGTCTTTCGGAAACACTTGTTCTAACTTCTACCTCCACGAGATAGAAATGAGGGCTGTGTACATTCTATCGTTCTCAAATCTTATCAATGAAATTATACTGGATATGTTTGTTGTTGGTTGGTAATTTTCTTAATTGGTTGTTTTTCATTTGTCTTTTCATAATTAAGCATTTAATCTTTTGTTAATTAGAGACAGTTTTTTCTTTTTTCCCCCTTTTTATGAAGAATGATCTGAGAGTCCCATGAACTCAGATTGTTGTGATCTTGTAAAAATTCATTATCTTAATGTAACAAATTGTTCTCCTCTTCCAATTTTGACTATATATACTTGACAAGGCGCGATCTACTGATCAATAAAGTGGTTGAGAATAATAATAAAATCTTTTAGGTGCAAATTCTAATTAAAGCAATAATATTAGGTGATTTCTTTTTATTTGTTCGAATCTTAACTAATAGAGTTTTATTAATGAAAAACAACTAGGTACTTACCTTGGTTCGATTCTTCGATTCGATTTTATTAATAATTATTTAGTTTTTTGTTGTTAGATAGGGAAATCAATTCAGAACATTGGTTCAATTACAGTATGTATTGGCTACTATTACTGATAATTCCAGTTAAAATAGTTTTTGCCGCTTTCAATTTATAAGATTTAATTTATTACCGATCAAAAGTTGTCTTATAGTATTTAAACGATAATTTTATTTTTTAAAAGAAGGGATTTAGGACAGATTCTTTTTTAGAAAATAAATCTCAACAAGGATTTAATTATTTTCTTTTATTGGATTTTCATTTTTCTAAACAAAAATCTAACGATGAAATTTGTCAAAAAATAAAAAAGAGTAATAACAGTTGGAGTGAAATTGGTTTAAGAAGGCTGTCTCTTTCAATTATTAAATGTAGAGTACTACTATAATAAATTGTTAAATTGGCAGTCTGTCTTTTGCTGAAAAAGAGTAAAACAGAATCAGTAGACAGATATTTTGAGTCCCACAAAACATGTGCATTCATTGTACTGGAAAACTTCACTGAATTCCACAACCTCCTTTCTTTATTTTTATCTTTTTTAATTTTTCATTCGATGTCCATATTTGAATGATTTATTTTTGAGGACGACGCTTTCAACATGTCTTTTTTCTCTATTTTTTGAGGCTCTAACCACCCAAAACGTTTGATTAACACCTTTTTTTGGATGATTGTAACCTATTGTATCGTATCGTTAGTTTAAATAACATGTTTGTTTTTATTGTTACTTAAATTATATTGTATTGTATCATTTAAATATAATGTTAGGTAACAACAGAAAGTCTCATTTTATGTAAGGATCGATTTGGTGTGATCACGTTGTTACCTAATATTTTCTTATCATTTAATCTTTATGTATTATTTAATAATTCTATTTTATTTTTTACCGTACTTTTTCTTAGTAGATTTACTTCATATCCTACTTTTCTTATAGGTTTATCATTCAAATTATTAATGTGTGACATTACGTAACAACAAAGAACTATACAATATATCTAAAAGTTATAATCATTAAAATAATACACTACAATACGATATAACACAATACAATACAAACAATTATCCAAACAAACTGAAAAAAGGAAGAGATTTCAGTCAAGCCAACACAACTCATATTATATGAATGATATTTCTGGTTCTTACATTGCATAGAATGACTGTACTTGCAACCTTTTTTTTACTACTTGAGTGAGGCAGAAAACTGTTTTTAATTGTCACACTTTTCCAACACAACTTCTATTATCAAATACCATTTTTAACTTAAAAACAAATACTACATTTGTCCAAATTTCACAATTTTAATGAACAAAAACTCACTAAGACTGCTAACTGAGTAAATGACCACACAGAGACCTGATTGATATTTAGATAGCTTGAACGAAGAAGAGTTTGTTCATGTCCAAAGCAAAAGAATCTGCTAGCATCAAACATCTTGTAGAACATATAAATCGGTAATTATGCATGAGCCTCTTCATAATTCACAACATAACGTAAATAAGAAGAACACGATAGAACAAGAACAGGAGAGATAAGAGACGAAAAAAGAGTATGCAAAGTGCCTATAACTGTATGTCTGTATGGACAAACATAAACTGGGATTTGTGAGTTTGCGGGGGTTGCATTGCTTATGGTTCCTGCTGGAAACAACTAATATCAGAACTCGTACTCCGCCAAGTTGGTGTGTTTTGCTGTGCCAAAATATACAGTAGAAGGGGAATTGCGACAAAGCAGAGCTACTAATCCAGTCCCTCATCATCGAAAGCTTAAACCCTCTATTCCTTTGATGGCAGACTCTAAATTCTTTAGGTTTGTGTTTCTTGTGGAGGAGCTGCGCTTGTGATCTGAGGACACAACTGGTGAAGTCTTCTGTGCAGCATTGAATATTTTACGCAGTGATCGTGCGCCTGCTGCGTCTAGTGTCTGATTGCGGGAGAGGTCAGGTTCACCCCCAGCAATCACTGGGTCTCGACTGCTAGAGACATTAGGATGCCTTGCTGATCCACTTGACTGGAAAAAATTAGAACTAGGTAACTGCAAAACAAACTCAGTCAAAGTCTGTAGTGTTTACTGGTAGATATAGGTCATAAAACAAGAGTAAATTTCGACCACATTCCCCAAAGTATAAGCATGATAGATCCTTCGTTGTACTAAATTCTGTTTCTTAGTGTATACCACCGATTTGCTCTCAGGTTGGCCATTACATTCAAGAACTACCAAACGAATACAAATTAATCTCACGTTCCATGAAGGGCAAGCACAAATATGTGGAAGTAATAGAGGTAAAGGTAACGTTAGAAGAGAAAAAGATAAATGCTACCCCTAATTGTGCAGTCACCATCCATTTCTGTCATATAGACGAACCAACAACACCTTTTTGGCCCTCTTAACCTATAGGCAATCATCAGTGCCACTCAGTGAAGGTAATTCAAAAGGCAGCAGACGGAGAGAAGGGTGTTTATTTTGGGTGGGGGTTCAATGCCATTTAGCTACTTCTATTTTACTCCACTTCTACTCCTTTTATGGAAGTAGTAGTTTGCTGATGTTGTGGAGGAAACCCCAGTATACAAGGGGTATCTCTGTCGGGTATTTTCCATCAGCGAGAATTTTTGATATGTTTCATATTTCTACCATCAGTCATCTACATTATAGTTTGAGGATCATCATGAAAAGACCTTCCTCTGAATAGATATGTGCAAGTACACTATGATGGTCCAGAGAAATATGCAGTTGTGCACCCATTGATATGATCCAAGAATTTTGCTGTTTTGACTTTGCTAGTTCTTGGGAACAGCGTTGAAACGGATAATTCATAATCAGAATAGGTTCATAAAACATGGTTCTTTATTAAAGACTCTCAATCATCTATGCCTATAGGAACTTCGTGGGTACTCCAAAAGTTGAGCAAAATGAAAGATAAACCCTAAGCATTACAAAGTCATCTTCCTTTGCTTCAAAAATCTCCTGTTTCTGTCCCTCCAAAGAACCCACATGAGAGCTAGCTGCACAACATTTCATCCTCTAATTATTCCACTTCTATCCTTGCACATCTATTCTGCATCCCCTCACCCAAAAAGAAAAACCTAGAGCACCAGAAAGAGTTGCAGCCTACCCTTTTTTTTTTGAGAAAGAAGAATTGCAGACTACCTGCTATACATCAAATTATTTTCAGGATAACATAAAATGTAAAATTGATTCAAGAAAGTTTTACTTAAGAGAATGCACACTTTATCCTCTCTACTTGGTGAAGTACTCCGTAAATTGAAATTGCCACACAAGTTCAGGAATTTTTTGCTTATACTTTGGAAGCTGCATCTAATTCCTCATGCCAAGGTACTTGACAAATCAAGATTGCAAAAGAATTTTTGTCCTATATCTGGATAAAGTCAAATGCACTCGCATCGATTTTGTAATAAGTAAAGTTGCCACAGAATTTATATGCAATAGTACTACACTTCCCCAAACACATCCCAACCAAGAGAAAGGGTAAAAACAATAGGGAGATGGAGAAGGGGGGGGGGGGAGAAGAGGACTAACCTCTTTACCCATGGATAAATCATTAGCAACTGTGCCTTTTTGCTTCAATAAGCTTCCAGAATTGAAATTGAGCCCTGTGCTCCTATTACGTGTCAGATTTGATGAAGACCAACCAGTTGGCCGTCCTTCTTCACCACCTGCATATTGAGTAGCAAGCACATATAGCTCCCAGAGAATAAGAAGCTAGCATATTTAGAGGTAATGTACTTTCCTGAACAGAACAGCTGGCATGCCATCCAAAATAAATGATATAATGGACCAATTGAAATGGATTCCAATTGTAATTTTTCACTTATATGTAAGAGACAAGATACATACTACCACTTTATGCCACACTAGTTAGCACAGACTGATTGTTTAGTCTTCCAATTAACTTTTTCTTGTTAATCTTTCCTTCTTTTATGTGGGTGGGGGAGGGGGTGTTGAGATCGAACATACCTGATTTCTTTTCGACATTAGCAAGACCATGAGGCATCCCTGAACTTGGCCCAGCAGTACCGCCCTGTCCCAAAATCATCATTTCATTTTTATATTTTGAGACCAATGACATAAGCTAATATATTTAAGTCACTTACAAGAGCACGAGATGGAATATTGGCAAGCTGTGATTGCTGATATTTCAATATGGTCCAGTCAAATACATAATCAAACTGAAACCCTGGAATAGATGGGAAAAAGAAAAAGGAATAAAGGGAAAGAAAACGGAAGACACTCTGAGAACATTGAAATTGAGGTACTTGTTGTAATATGTCTGTACAGATGAAATAGAAAAGGAATGGAAAGCAAAAATGATCATACCTTCACGAATGAAAAGGTCACGGAAAATTCTCTTGAGATAAGCATAATCTGGTTTATCATCAAATCTCAGTGATCGACAGTAATGAAAATATGATGCAAACTCTGCAGGATAGCCTCGACACAAGGTCTATATAGGAAAATTTGCACTAGCATCATTTTAGTGAATAACAAACTAAATAGCTAGCATATGAAAATTGGACGAACATAAATTACCTCTATTGACGTTGAAACTTTCTTCTCACTGATCCTCTCATACTTCTGTTTCTTATTGCCTGCTTTCAGCCCCTGCCAAGGGAGACTACATGTTTTTGAAAGCATAATGTAAGATTACCATGAAAGAAAAGTAAAGACACTAAATAAAAGAAAATCTAGGGAGGGAGAAATATTTACCTTCCTCTTAAAAAGTACATCAGGACAAAACCCAATGATTCCAAATCATCCCTTCGACTTTGTTCTATATGGTTTATAGACAACACAGAGTAAACATTCCATATAAACAATTGGGAACAAATTGGCAAAATAAAACAAAAGTTTACCAATGCCGAGGTGAGTGTTCATGCTTGCATATCTAGCAGTTCCTGTCAAATTTTTATTTTCTCTGTATCACATTAAAAATAAAACAAATCATACATCCAAGCCCGGGAGGATGATCTCATTGTAAGAAATTGACTAATTAAGAGTACAATCATCCAATGTGATTAATCATGATTCAACATACAAATATACTTCTTCACAAGCTCGAAATACAAATGACCAACTGTAATTTACAAAATACAGAAAAATCTCCAGATTCACTGTTAAAGTTTCTGTGAATTGCACAAGCTCTACAAAATAAAGATATCACTTCCTCTATGGTAAGCATGATGGCACTGCATCTTTGATGCCATCAAATCTTTCTATTAGTTAAATGTATGATGAATGACCAAAACGAAACAGTTGGGAAAGATCAACAAAATCTGGTTCCATATCATTTACTGATATTTCCCAGTCCCAGTCAAAGGAAACTAGAACAATAATCATTTTCCAATGCCATCACCTAATCAAAGTTAGTAATAGAAAGGGTTAGGATATTAAGGCTTTAACTAAAGAAAAACTTTAAGAAGGATATCAGTTTCTTCTCCCTATCCGTAAATTTTTCAGTCATTTACGAAGTGATAAAATATTTCTTGCTTAAACTACCCCATTTGTCGCTTCGTTCCTCTTAACCAGCAGTGCCAGGCAAACCAAAAAAACAGTTTGATCATATTGAAAGGATAGTTAAAAAATGACTAGAAGTTAGTAGTGAGAAGGTGTACAATATGAAAGTAGTAACAGTAAAAAGGGGTGGATATGATTATTCCCAAACAGAGATTAAGTAAGCAGATTAAATTTGCTAGTTCATGCATTCTGATACCTTTGTGAAGTCATTAAATAGCTTTGATGACTTATCTTACATGCAATACAGATAAAAATGTTTCTTATATCCTGTTAATTCATAAAGAACAACCCCCCCCCCACACACACACAAAATAAGGAAGCACCTATACTGACACATGCTTTGGAACTACATGATCAAAACACTAGGTAATTTCTTCTCATTTGTCCAAGTCTTGTGGACAGAGTTACCTGGTGCTCTGTGCTGGTTGGAGGTAGAAAGTACCCTATGGAATTACTCGGTGTGTGCAAGCTTTGCCCAGACACCACAAGTCCACAATTATTAAAAAAAGTGAGGGGATAGGTTCATAGGAGTTTAAAAATGATGCAAACTGAAAGAATTCACTCTTTTCTATTGCTCTATAGCGAAAGAGCAAACAGACCACCACACAAAGCTCATATAGGCATCTCATATGCATGAATACCCATATTTCGAGTACTTCATCTTCTTAAATAAAACAGATATCAACCTCATAGTGCTTCATGGGAGCTGACCTATACGGAATATGCTGATGAGTTGATGAGTCTCTGTACTTCTTAGCCAGCCCAAAATCAATAACATAGACCTATATTAATTAATCGTGGTTATGAAGATACCATGCCTGCAATAGGTGAATTTAGCAGCAAAGTAAGAGCTTTAATCCCAATACCTGATTTGCACGTCTTCCTAATCCCATAAGAAAGTTGTCAGGTTTTATATCTCGATGAAGAAAAGATTTGGCATGAACAAACTCAACCCGATTGATCTGAAAATTAATAAGGGTGAGAAGAGGTTTTTAAATTGTTATTGGAATAAATAAGTGGTACAAAACATCACACACCATCTGATCTGCAAGCATGAGAACGGTCTTCAAGGACATCTTCCTACTGCAGAAGTTGAAAAGATCTTCAAGACTAGGTCCCAGTAAATCCATCACAAGGACATTGTAATCTCCTTCAACTCCAAACCATTTTAAATTGGGGACTCCAGCTACCAATATAAAAAGAGAAATCCAACTAATAAGCATTGAGTAGTAAATGAAGGAAGAACAGGCAACATGAAGATGAGAAATTACTTCCTCCTTGTAGTATTTTATACAGCTTTGCTTCGTACAATAGTTGAGGATGCTTTGTTTTCACATTTTCCTGAGTAGAAGAAATAAGAAAATCAGCAACTTAATCTTGCAAACTAAAAAAAAAAATCATCTATGACGCAATTGAAGGAAAGTTCACGAATGACTAAGCATTTGCAGAAGTACAATAATGTCATGAGTATCCGCAAGACGGAAAAAACTTCAGTTTAAAATAGATATCAAGTTTTCAAAAATTCCAGAAAGACAAATGTAAGCAGTGAAACTGTTGCAATATCTTCAAAAGAATTTGCTTAGTTAATGCAAATTCACCACTTGGAGTTTCAAATTGTAGGCTAGGTAACAACAGTGAAGACATTAATTCTTCACAAATTTATACATTTCCTCTAACTTGGTTGTTATTTCATAACTTCACAAAACATCCTGAAACACAGCGCATTCAACCAAACTGTGATCATAAGACCAAATGACCAAGTGGTCAAAACCCTATTAAGTGTGAGAGCCCTTTTAATCTAAGAATCTAAGCAATCAGAGGGCGGGCACAAGTTTATTTGCTTAGTTATGTCTTCAACATGCAGGGGTGTTTATGATGGTTTTGGATGACTCCACCTATTATCTTAAGTTTAGTGTTGCATCCTCATATTAACATGGTATTAGAACAACCAAAGATCCTGAATTCCAATGTTACTATGACCTTCATCAAAAGACAGCTACAAGTGCCTCACCATGAAAAGGACCACACCTGCACCGGAGAAGGCATGATAAAATATAACTAAACATGTTCTCTTTACAAGATTAAGCTTAATCCTCTCCCCGCAAAAGATAGGGATAAGGACTGCATACATCCTACCCTCCCCAAACCTCACTTAACTAGGTATCTATCTAGCTGTTCTTAATCTCCCCCTTCCACCCTAATAACAATTAGCAACTAAACACACGGATCACACATCCGTATAAAAAAAAATTATTTGCTAACCAAAAACCATCCATCATCAAAACAATGACAAATTCTCAAGTTTTTTCATAGCAAAACCATATGCTTTAGCAATTAAAAAACATAACAATACTCCTACAACAAGTTTAGACCAAAAAATAAAAAAATAAAAAATTCAACTTACCAGCTTGATTGCAACCTCTTCATTAGTTTGAACATTACCACCTTGAAGAACATATAAACAAATCACCAATTAAATTAACCCCAAAAAATAAAAATAAAACCTGAAAGAAAAAAAAAAACATGAAGGGTTCAAATACCGAGGTAGATCTCCCCAAAAGAACCGCTACCAATTTTCCGGCCAAGCCGGAACTTATTACCAACACGAGGCTCCATCGGAGACTACAAATTAAGAAGAAAAAAACCTTCACCCCACAAATCCTCAAAAATTCAATCCAACATAGAATGAAAATGAATCAAAAAAACATCAAGATTTCAGCTTTTTGAATTTATTTTTTTTGGGTTTTGTTCCTTCATGAGTTTGGCCTCAAGAAGGTGCAAAATGAAGCAGCATCAGCTTCAACTATATGCTTTATTATCATCCCATTTTGAATAATTTGGCCCTGATTCTCTCTCTTTACCCCAATTTCTTCCTTCTATTATTATTAATTATATATATATACTATATACGTTTTTTTCTGTCTTTTTGCTTTCGTAATATCTTCTTGTCCCCACCCACCCCCTCGATCCCCAATGATACGACGTCGTACATAGTGTTGTAGGTATATTTGAATGAGAGTTGTTTGGACGTTTGTCAGAGGGAACTGAATGAATATACAGTGTATTTCATAGTCGGCCCATACGTATTCCAATCAGAAACTTCCAAAAAATATGGCTATCGGTATGGCCATCTTTTTGTTTTTTTCGAACTATCGTAAATGGTATATAGATACTCTCTTTTATATTTTTGGATATCGTCCAAAAATTAGAACATATTCACCCTTTATACTAACGGATATACACGTGTCATAATCTAATCCACCGATCCGACATTTATTAAATATCGGATCGATGGATAAGATTGTGTCACGTATCCCTATTTAGTCTTCCGTTAGAGTGAAGCGCATATATGCTCTAGTTTTTGGCAGCAGAGGAATGTCCCAAAAGTATGACGGAGGGTATCTGCATACCATTTACGATAGTTCAGGGTATATTTATCTTTTTCCCTTTATTTTATAATGGTGGTATTTGGATTAGCTAAGTACAAATTCGAGATTGTCATATTATACGTAGAATACTATGTAGAACGCAGAGCTATATATGATATGCATGTTTAGTTGTTCAATTTTACTTGTACACACCCAAAGTTAGAAGACATAAATGTTATATGCGACCGAATTAAAGGTCACAATCACACTTGCAAGCTTTAGTCAATGAGGTAAGCTCAACTAATTATCTAAGATATAGGTTAGGAGCTGATTGATTATATACACAGTATGTTTGGTAGACCTAAAAAGACGAAGCATTATTGTTATGATCACAATAATTAAAGAAACCAAGAATAAGGCTGGTCCAAATAAAAATAAGAAAGAAATGAAATATGATCTATAATATAGTATTTTCAAGGTGTATCATTATCAATATCCATAAGTTGTGTGAATAAGAGTATATACAAAGCAAACAGTTTTGAGAACAATAAAAGACTATGATGTATTTGGCTACTTCCCCAAGCTGTACTTGAATCATATGAGTATTGTACAATACAGTGAGCACACTAACTTTGGAACAAACAAATGACCTACACTAGACAAATAATTTTACAAAAACAAGTCAAAAAAAAGGGCCAGCAAAAGAATTGCAAATGGCAAAAACCCTACATTCTTTTGTGATAAAAAAGGGAGAGAATCCCTAAAGAAAGGAAAAATCAGTAATGCACAGCTATGGTTGTGTTAATTCAATTTGGGAACCCATTGAGGTATACTTTTTGTGCAGCCTCCCTCTCAACTGTCTAATTTTTGCATCTACTCTTGCTGTGAACCCGATGTTCGTACTCTGTCTTGCTTTAGACCGTTCTCTCTTCCACATATGATGATCTTTAACGTCTTTCTTGTAATATATGATTTCTTGAATAATGTGATGATCCATCGGATTGAATGACCTTTGGTAAGATATGTGCGCAAGGTAGGGAAGGGTGCAGACAACAATTACTAAAAGGGTGGTACACCAGTAGACTGGAGCAGGAGCTAGAGCTTCCACAAGGATTCTGAAGGCATATTTAGAATAATCTGGCGCTATCATACCATAGATCAAAAGAAACAGGTACCAACTAGCAATACTTCCCCAGATGAGAATATGTTGTATCCATGTGAAATGACTCATTGTAAGTGCAATCTGACAGTTGACAGCCCAGACAATGCAGGTGAACATCGTAGTGCCCATAGCAGTCAGGTCGGCAGTCTGGCCTTCAGCCTGGAAGGCTTGATCATAGAAGATGATAATGTTGAGGAAGAAAACAATGAGAGAGGTGTAGACACCGTTGCCAAGCCAACCGAATATTCTATACCAGTCAAAGAACAAGTTTTTGGGCCCTTGCTGGTACAGTGCTGGAAACTGCATACGTCGTTACAGTTTAAATTACTATTATTCAATGAGGTTACTCTACAAACTGATCCAAGAAAAAGGTATTGAGTAGACTCACCTGTAAGCACACTTCAGAAGGCACATCCTGCTCGAATACTCCAAGCGCGATCACGGGCAATGAGGTAAGAATCACATTGAACAGAATCATGTATGAATCATCATAGACAGACTGGCCCGAAAAGCCCGCAAAAGCCTCGAAGTAAAAGAGTGTGAGACCAAAAGCTATATTTTTGTAGAAGAAATAGCATATCTGCATGAAGAAAACACAGTAAGTTAGATGAAACATCACAAGCATACATGAACCGAAACATGACGATTTTCTATCATAAAATAAAACAGATCACGAGGATTTACCATCTGAGCAATTCGTTTGTAGCACCAATGCCCATGTACAACAAGAAGTCTCTCCAAGAACCGAAACTGTGCAATAGCAAAGTCACTAGCCATCACAGCCTGCAAGAAGCTAATAATCAAGTAAGCTGACTTACAGCCTCCAAGAACAAAAGCAATGCTTTACTTGAGCCGATGGATTTAGGGCGATATTACCAAATTAGAGAAGATATTCCAGATTATTTTAAGTTGGTAGTTCTTAAGTTGGTCATATTTACTCAAAAACACAGATGCAATTTGCTGAGTCGCTGGTCAACTTTATTTTCTTGTCAATATCAAAGGTGTCCGTGCCCGCACTAAATAGTTTATCAACTTTGATAAGATGGATCGGACAGTGGAGAGATTGTGGCCAAGAAACAGTCATCAAATCACATTTCAATGTCCTCAAACTTTTGGAAGCATTTAAAATGTGATATCAAATTGGTATATGTCAGATCATTCTGGCAAGATTTAAACGGGTAAACAGTTCTGCACAACTATTTTTCTACAAATCAATGGGAAGAGTAGTGGTTTCCCGAAGTCTCTAGAAAAATCAGTTTTGCCTAATTAGGCCTGAGGTTTAGTTGCTGCTTAGGTTTTAAGTGGTTTTGTGACATTATCAAACGGTCAGCTATAAGCTCTAGTCACATACACAAATTCCAAAAATAAAATAAAATACAAATGCATTATAGTCTTAGTCCCAAAAGAAATTGTAAAATTGAACAAAATTGCACAAGGAAGTTGAATCTGGTTATCTTGGGTTCGCGGTATTTAAAAGTTCATATTGTTTCAAGTCAGTCTGTAAACTCTAATGTCATGTGTTCCCTTTGACCGTATTTCCCTGACAAATTTCTAAAATGCAGTATTGAAAAAGTTATTTTCCGAAGGAAAATGTAAAAATTCTTTTAGTATATTAAGAACACCAAAACGCCAGCTAGATGTATCACCAACCTGCATTCCTTCTGCACCGCTAATGCCAACTCCAATGTCTGCTTCTTGGATCATCCCAACATCATTTGCACCATCACCAATTGCTAATGTGGTTTTTCCAGTTCCTTCCTTTACTAATCTAGTAACCTGCGACCAAATCGAATACAAATTAATGTAAATATGACCAATTTCATGAATGAACAATTGGGTTAGACTAGAAAAGGTTGATGGATTTCACATAGCTTACCAAGGCCTTCTGCTTAGGAGAGACACGACAGCAAATGACAGATGCACAGCTGACTGCTAAATTCAAAAACTGATGTTTCATATCATACGCCAAAGCATATGTAAGAGTTTTCCCATCAATAATTAAGGCAAATGCAGCATGTGGGTCCTTTTCAAGCTTGATCATTTGAGAAGCATTTGTGATTTGCATCAAAATGTTCTCCCTTATAGCCTGATTAGTGAAAGAGAGCAATTGAGACGGCATGAATAATACTACAAGTAACAAATCAAAAAACTTGTTTTATAGTAACCTACCTGTTCAGAGCTTCTTTCCACTGAGTCTGCATTCATCGCCGTTATGCATATTTGTCTCATCCCATGCCGAAGTAGACTACATGCGTACCTGCGTGGAAACAGGAGTGTTATTTTACCAGCTTAAATCCAATGACTAAACAAGTATGAATGAGATGGTAGAAGATATATCTATGAATAAGAGACAGACCCTATGTTGATGGCTGTTTCCATCTTGTCACCTGTCAGAACCCAGATCTTGAGACCAGCTTGCGCCAGTTTATCAATACACTGAGGAACCTGATGAAAAGGGACAGATGTGGAATAGTCAAAAAGGGATACTACTAGAAAATTTAGTTTGGATTCTTGAGGAACATAATGTACATACTCCCTTCTGTAGTTTATCCTCAACAGCTGTAGCACCAATAAGGATCAATTCCTTTTCCATCATATCAGATAGACGTTCAAGCATGGCATCTCTATCACCACTGATTGAAGCTTTGGCATTAGTAAATTCTTCATTCCACGCAGAGTACTCTGTCTCATCCAGCTTTTTGTAGGCAAGCACGAGAGTACGTAACCCTGTTTCACCATATTCATTCAAATGCTTTGTGGTAGCCTCCTCAAATCTCCTTCCATTCTTAGCTAATCTCTCATAGATGATGCTGCATATTCAAAAAACAGTATATCATCTAAAAATTTACATCAGAAAGGTCACCGAAGGCCACATCTGTGACTAAACAATTAGCCAGCCAAGAGATAATCATAACTTAGAAATTCCTTTTCATGCATTCAGCAATCCCAAAACTTAGCAAACCCCGGTTCCATCTCCGATAAAAGAAAAAGGTGGACTAGGAAATAAAAATTTCGGGAACAAAAAATTTAGAAGAAAATCACCCAGCACAAGGGGTGAGAGAGGGAGGTGGAAATGGAGAGTAATAACTAGAAAAATGGAGTGGAATTTACAGGCATGTTAGCAGCATCTTTAAAAGCATAATAACCTCTTTAATAGACAACTTCAAGGAATACAGGACTATATATACATAATAGAGACTAGTTTTAGAAAATGTCTAAAGAAAGACCTGTCTGCTCCTTTACACAATAGAAGAATCTGGCCGCTCTCATCTCGAATGATAACAGACATTCTCTTCCGCTTGCTGGTGAAGTCCAATAGATTGAGAACTTTGAATTCCCTAGAGTTAAAAGATCAAGAGTAAGTTGATAATATACTACAAAGGTAATGCAGCTCTTGAAAAAAATTGGGAAAATTTGAGGCCTTGTCTCACCTTTCAGTGGGCTCTTGAAAAGAAGGATACTTCTCACGTATATAAACTCTTGATTGAGTTCTTTTACAGAACTCAAAGCCAAATTCCCTAGCTGCAACAAGAAATGCTGCTTCATCAGGAGACTCTGCTTCGAAATTGTAGCTGCCAGTCTCCTCATTTAACTCAGGAATAGCAGTATGACAAAGTGAGAGTATCCTAAAGAATAGCAAGATGACATCTGCATTTGGTTCCTTCATCCAATTTCCCTTCATAAGTCGGCTATCCTCAAAGCTGAACCCCTTTATTGCAGGCCTGATCTCATCTTTAGAAGTGACGACCCTCTCTAGTTCAATTTCTGATGACCGTCTCCGTGAAATGTCAGGGTCTTGCCCACCAAGGTCCTCTGCCATCTGCTTTGCAGCTGCAAGTTCTACATCACTGGCCCGTGTCCCATATGCACTACCAGCAATGGAGCATTTTAGGAAGTCCATTTGGTTGCATGTCAAAGTGCCAGTTTTATCTGAGAGGATGGTATCAACCTGCCCCAACTCCTCATTTAAGTTTGACGTTCGTGCTTGAGCAGGAGTTCCTGTCTCGTCATCATACATATTAATATCTTGGTTTATGAACAATGCCTGTAGGACCTTCACTACTTCAATAGAAACATAGAGGGAAATAGGAATCAAATAGCCATATAATATTAGTGCAGTGATCAGATGGAAAATGGCTGACAACTCAGGCCTGTTTGGATCAGTTGTGTTATTGTTCTTGTCCATAGGCTGCATATACCACCAGCTTGGCATGTTCAATCTTGTTTTTACGGCAAAGCCGATGGAACTGATAAATGATATCACGACAAGGAGGGTGAAGAGGACGTAAATTATCTTGTCCATCTGAAGTTCGATCCTACTCCTTTTTGAAGGAGATTCTGTAGAATTTTGCATAACTTTGCTGTCATGACCAGTAAATATAACAACTCCATAGATATATGCCGTATTCCTGAGCTTTGAATCCCTGAGGAGAATCTGAGTGGGATCAAGAGGATAAATTTGATGATCATATTCAAGGTTCCCCACAAAAGTGTAAAGGTTAGGATTGGGATCTTCACATTTTATGGTAGCCCTGAATTCCTTGAAAGCCTCATTATCATCCAATGGTAGGGTAACCTCCAAAGCTCTTTTTACCTTCAAGTTTGTCTCCCCATCCAAGTTCATAGTTTCCACATAACAAATTCCATCTTGATAACTCGATGATAGAAGAAGTAAATCAGCGGGAAAAAATTGGTCCTTTTCCACCTTCACAATGTCTCCGACACGAATCTTCATCCATGGCCTTAGACCAAACACACCACCTTCCTTACGTAGACGAGCTTTTCGCAGATTGACCTTCATATCTTGTATGAACCGCCGCGAGTCTTCCAATGCCTCCTTCGCCATGCTCAGCCCAACAACAAAGACCAAAGGAGCTATCATACTGACAGATGAGAATGGAGAAAGATTTGTTGTGGCTGACAAAATTGCAGCAAGGAGGAAATACAAGTTAGCAACACGTCTGAATTGCTCAAATGTAGCCTTGGGTAGAAATGTGATGAAATTATACTTAGTGGTAGATATGTAGTTTGTGCGGTACTTAAAAGGTTTCTTTTCATGGAGATGGGACTGGTTGCAATGAACTACTCTAGAAAACCCAGCCCCTAGCCGATGGGGGCCCTCTTCCTCATCAGTTCGTGGACGATAGCAACCAAATGTATAGAGATTGCTCCATTGGATCTTTGCCCTTTTGCTGCTACCTCGTGCCATTCTTTTCCTCCCAACAAATCAATCATACACCCACATTATAGTTCAAAAAAATATTCTTATCAATTTCTTTCACCAGGACAATTAAAGGGCACCCTCATGCACAATATCCTGCTCAGCTGGATAGGGGATCAGCCTCCCTTCAACACCGTGAAGTTTGAACTGTCAATCGAAAAAAATGATTCTCATAAATTAGGCAATACACATGTTCAAACAAGAAATCCACAGGCAAAGCACACAGCTCAAAGGTTGAAAAATTCGAGCAAAAACTCCTTGATGATACATTAACCTCGAAAGCACAAATCAATCTCAGCAGAATGCGACACTATGATTCAACAAAAAAACATCCCTCCTAGACAAATACCATGGATGTATTAATTGTTTAAGACCCATCCAATTACTCACAAAAAATTTGAACGACATTTTAGTCAACTTAGGTAAATTGGGGGAAAGCCCCACCAGAAGCATATCTACAAGAAACTCAAATCACCGCAGATTTAGCTTCTTACCCAAATCACAAACTAATTTAAGTTGACCAACCCAAAAACAAGATATCAAAATTGAAACGATGAAACCCCAATTTGGCTCCCAAAATCCCCTCCTTCCCCATAAAACGGTAAATCAAAAATTAAGAAGAAATGAAGAGAAAAAAGACGAAAATCACATTAAATTTCAGCTAAGCTGCAGCTAATCAACCGCATTAACATAACAAACACAGTAAATTAACCGACAAACCAAAATCCACCATACTTGTTAACCAATTCATGAACTGATTCTAAACAAACCAAAAACTCAAGCAAAAAACAAAAGGGTTGAGTGGAAAATACATTTCCTCTTTGATGATAAATACAATGAGAAAAAAGAGTCACCTGAAGTCAACAAAACACCAAAGAGGAAACAGACGCAGACCCAGATAGTCAAGCTACACAGAGAAGACGAAAATAGCTGGGGAGTTGCAGAGATCGCAATGTACAATGTAGGAGAGAGAGTAGAAGAAGAAGAAGAGAGAGAAAGTGACAGAGAGAAGAGGGGATTTTGGGTTTAGTCCAAAAAATAGACTCCTCCTGTGTTGAAGATTCAAACTAGTTTTAGTATTATTTCAGAAAATAACAAATGTAGGTATGTACACGAAATCATCTATAACACTTCCGTTATAAAATTACATCGTATTAAAATTATTTTTTATGAATATATCATAACAAATTTATGTTTCGAGTTTCGACTACGACATGCCATTTACAACTACTTTTAAATCATTCTTTGAATTTTTATTTTTAAATGAAATATGTATATATGTATTTAAGATGTTTTCACTTTTTTGTATTTTAATTAATTGTAACTGTATTGAAAGGGATATTTACTTATCATTCTTCTAAAGTTTTATACAAAAATATCTTTTTACCATGACGACCAAGTCTTAGTGAGGTTGGTTATCTAAAAAAAAAAGATTAGGTACGTAATTATGTATTAATATTTTGATCAACTTTGTACATTTGTATTTTAAACATATGATTCATAAATTATACTACTACTAACTTTAAAAAATCGTGATTAAAACAAATTTGGATCAAATTTCAAGGTCAGTTTATTAGGTGAGGTTTTTCGTCTTTCCTAAGTTAGGGTGAAAAATTCACATTTTATTCATGTCACGACTTCTCTTGGCTTTTTTCCTTCGCTATGTGATAAAAAAATACTTATTTTAATTAGATTTTTAATAGTAATTCTTTTTCTTTCTTGTACTTGTTACTCATGTTAAAAATAGCAAATTTTTGAGTTAATAATTTTGAAAATCTCATATAGATTTGAAGTGTTATAAAAATCTATCAACTAGAAACGTTTGCTTTACTTCACAATGTTTTTAAAAAATATTATGTGTATGTGAAATTTGTATTTATGGCAACAAAACAGGTAGCAAGTACATACTCTACTAAGTACTAACATTAAAGATTTGCACGCTATTTAATACTCCCTTCATTACATATTAATTTAATTTTTAAGGTATTTTTTATTTTTTAAATAAATTTAATTGTTCCATTTTTAAGACTATTATTAGAGTGTTTTTCTAATTTTACGTTTCATTAGTTAGTATTGAAATTAGTGATTAATTTATATTTAGTTATTTTAATCGTAAATTTGACAATAATTAATAAGGGTAAAAATAAAAAACTATGTTCAATTTATGTCTTAATCTACTTTTCTTAAAGGTGTGAAACACCTCAAAAATTAAATTAATATGTAATGGAGGGATTATACGATAACAACTAAAAATAAATAAATGATGTGATTGACTCAATGAAGTGAATTTTTTTTAAACACGATTAGAAAAATGCAGTTTATGAAAAGGAAAAAAATCATGCTCTTATATAAATATCAAAACCGTGACTAAAAATCACCCTTCTTCGTAAAAAATATAATAAATCCTCACGAAAAAAATAAACCAATTTTGTGAATCATTATTAAAATAAAAATTATTGTGAGTTCTATATCAAATTTTCCAAAATATTTTTATTTCCATTACAAAGGATTGTATAGAACCATTTCATCAGAAACATGGTAGAAAAAAATATTTTTTTAAAAATTCTTCACTTTTTTGTCGTTATTATGAGACAAAAATCATAATTTAATCAATCCTACTTAAATTAAATTAAATTAAGAATAAACCAAACAAAACAAAGATTAGTAGGAGAATTTGAATGGGGTTTGTTCCCTCTTTTTCATACGTGGCACTAAGCAACACATCGAAGATGATTGGTTTTTCTGACAAATTGCCCCACATGACTCTATTTATCAGAATAGGAACTCAATAACTAGCTATCTTTTTCCTCTTTTGTTTCGGAGTCGATATCGATATTGAAGCCCGATAAATAAAAAACGTTTATTATAGAACTTATTTTTATGGACAATGCTTTTGGTGGATTTTTTTATTTAGGACTTAAATTTGAGACCTTTTGATTAAGCATAAAAGGAATCTCAATCATCTCTGATTCCACTATAACTTATTCGTTTTGCCTTGACACACTCTTGTAAAGACAATCACTAATATGAAAATTTTACCATGTCGTTTTTTTAATATACTAATAAATTTAAAATTTTATAAATAGTTATTGTTAACAATAAGAATAAATTAGAAATAAAATAATAAATTATTTTTAAAATTGTAAAAAAATGAATATCTTTTTTTTATAAAAGTAGACACAAAATATAACTGGAATTCAGTTTCAAGACCATAACATTTTTATTATTTAGAACTAAATAAAATAAAATAGGATATAGCTAACTAGACCGTTCTAATGGTAAAACAAATTTAAAAAAATCGGAAATAACAGTAGTGTTATAAAATCATTCAAAAGCCCAAGCATTCTCTTTACGGATTTCCTCCTCTTGCTCTGGAGTAAAATCATTCTTGATGTTAAATTCTTCACGTATTTTCTCTGGAGATTTACCTTTGATTCTATCAGCAACTTCTTGACACATTGCATCCAGCATCTCCTTGTCGTTAAGAAAATTAGCAGCTAAAATAAGATCATGTAAAATCGAGTGATCCACCTTCACGA
Organism: Solanum chiquidenum; assembly: GCA_029582725.1. Taxonomy (NCBI): domain Eukaryota; kingdom Viridiplantae; phylum Streptophyta; class Magnoliopsida; order Solanales; family Solanaceae; genus Solanum; species Solanum chiquidenum. Next base: position 28,220 of record JAJOOS010013714.1, read on the forward strand.
AATTCTTGTCAAAATCCATCAACATGTCTTTCGAGACGCCTTCCTCTGAATGTTTCTTCCAGTATTCAACCACTTTGGTCATTATTTTGCTATGGACATTAGGCAAGGGAATGACGTTTGAAACGCAATCATCTTCCACCATGTTCTTGATTGCTTGTGACCTCACGGCTACCGCCTCGTCGAGTACAAATTCCTTGTCATCACAAGTCTTTAGAGTTAAGAACTTTGTTGAACAAGTCATGATCTTAAAAATATATTTGATTAAGAGATGTTAATTTATTTTGTTGAGAATATTATTGAAAGGAGATTTGAATGATTATAATGTCTCAGAGGTTTGTAGGGCTTAATTTATAGAGTTTCTGATTTTCACTATCCTACTTAAATTAGGAAGTCCAAAGGGAAAAATTAAAAAAGAAATATGGAAATTAAACTCAATTTTGCATAAATCATGTCAAATTAGGAAAAAGAATGGCTTCTTTTCCTTCTTTAGAACTAATTAATGAAAAGTTAAAAGGAAAATTAAAGGTTTCAAAACCATAACACAAACATTTTTTTCTTTGATACCTTTTAAATAATTCCAATATAAAATTGGACATATATTTATTTGGGTGGGGGTTGGTATTTCGTTTTCCGTGCAAAAGTATTAGACTAATGTTAATCATAATTTTGAATTTTTTATATTATTATTTTATATGTGGTCTAATAGGGTCTATCCCTAATATTTACAAGAATTAAAACACACACGAAAGCAATATAAGAAAAAACATTTACTAACTTCTATTATTATGTTTGTAATTTCTATTATTATGTTTGGATTATTAACTTTTTTATAGAACTTTGATTGAAAATCAAATGCATACATAACCAAACTCTTAAACTATGAAAATACTTGCAATTTTTTTCTTTCAAATTTGATCTTAAAGTAATTAATTGAAATATTGTATCTAATATAATTTGTGTACATTTTGTCTTTTTTCATGTCCCACTTGTGGATTTTTACTTGTGTGTTATTGTTGTTCATTCTATTAGAATATAATTTAGTTTGACTATTTAAATAATATATTTTAGCAAATTTAAGAAAATTACTATGTATTACTCGGATCGGACTCCTCTCCATTTCTCTTTCCTCCATTTTCCCCAATTTCTTGTTTGAATGTGAGACACATGGGCCATGGCATAGGTAAAAATTAAAGGTTAAGATTTAATTGAATTAAAATAAGATTCTAATTATAATTTAGATAATTAATATTTCATAAGAAAAATGACAATAACACAATCATAACAATATATTATCTTGTCCATAAATATATTATTAAAAAAATTCCCTTTTTCTATTTTTTTTCTTTCTAGTATTATCTTCTCTTTTTGTCCATAAATATATTATAAAATAATTTCTCTTTTTCTATTTTTTTTTTCCGTGATATTATTTTTGCTATTAATTATATGTAAACTAGTTTTAAAGAGAAAATTCAAATTTGCTATCTAACACTTACTCAAAAAAAAATTAAAAACAAACGGAAGATAAATATTCGTGTAGGAAAAAAAAATAGAAAAGAGAAAAGTTTTTATAATATATTTATGGACAAGATATTATATTGTTATGACTTATGATTATGTTATTATTATTTTTCTCATGAAATATTAATTATCTAAATCATAATTAGAATCTTATTTTAATCAATTAAATCTTAACCATTAATTTTTATCTATGCCATGTGTCTCACATCTAAGCAACAACTTGAGAAAAATGGAGAAGAGCCGAATCCGTATTACTCTACAATGTTTTCCCCCTTTTTTCTTGCACATGATATGTAGTATGTACTGAACTTCCGTATAAAATTTAAAATTTTGGCCAGAAAGATAAAAACAAAACAAAAAGTAGGTCTCTTTCTCTAGGATATTTATTTACAACTTACAAGGTATAAAATCCTACCTAGAATTTAAGAATAATCGTATTTTTTTTTATTTGCAACATAAATCTACGTCATGTAATCTGTCATTTGTCATCTAATAATCTTACTCTTCTGATATTTGAACTCGATAAAATTAATTTATAGTAATTTTATCCCACTAAAATATAAATAATTATTTTCAAACGTATCTTTAGAAAATTCTTCATTGATTAAACATCTTACTTAATTATATACCAATTGGAACAAAGATGATAAATTTGAGAAAACATATACTTAATAGTTTTAGACATCAAATATTCTGAAATAAATTTAGTTTGCTAGAGACACAAATATTTGAACCAAAGGGAGTTGATCAATTTCTTTATTTGGTTTTTGAGTAGTTCAGAAGTATTACGCTCTCCGTTCATTTTTATATGTCATCTTTTTAAATTCCTCTTGCATTAAAAAATTAAGTAAGTTTAAAGTTCTACCCTTATTTAATGATTTTTTAAAGTCAACTTTTCAATAACTAATAAATAAATTCATTTTTTATTTTTAATTTGTTTGTTGAGATTTCTTTTTCAAACTCAGATTTTATAGGGTAATGCAATTGTGAGAGTAATTAATCAATGTATGAAGTAATTACAATGAACATTAATTACTATTAATTTTTCTAGGTTGCTCAAATATTTATTTTCAAGACTAATTAAATATCAAGGGTATAAACGAAAAAGTATCGTAATTTATACATTGATTTTATGAAATGACAAGTACTCCATTATGGACCAACAATTTATAGTAAGAATGACATATAAAAAGAAACGGAGAGAGGATTAAGTTTTAGTACATTATTATTTTCTAATTGTAGTTGACAAAGTTTATTTGGAGAGAGCATATTAGTATTAAAAATTGATTAATTAAATTAGATGTTCGTATAATTCTTGTAGTGGTACGTTATTGAGTAAATATTAAATAGGGTCGTTGGAGAAGTTAAGGTTTGGGACCTACAGTTAAGGCCTCCCACTACACCAAATCAATCGAACTCTTCATTTAAATTGATTATTTATTAAGAATTGATTTAAAGGACATGACTCATTTTCATTACCAATTCTTCTTCTCTTTTGATGTAACTGATTTAGATTCACGCTATAAAATCTTATTATATGATTAAAAATTTGAAGAGAATTTAATATCTATTATATATACATAAAAAATAATTTTAATCATATATACGTAAATAATATAATTTTTTGTCGAATTCATTTTTAGACCTTAAATTCGAGAATTTTGTGAAAGATGGAGGGAGCGAGGGGTGCATGGTACACACTTATTACCCCACCATACATAACCAAGTGAGGAGCCGGCCACCATATAAATTACATTCGACAGTATGCAATAGCTTTGACTCAAATCGTATATTTATATGAAGAAATTCTTCAATTACATCTTGTTTGGATGGTTGTTATATGTTGTATTGTATCAATAGTTTAAATACAATGTTTGCTTTAATTGTTTGTATTATCATTTAAATCCTTCGCTATATAACGATAAAATGTCTCATTTTATGTAACAATCGATTTGGTGCGGTTGTGTTGTTACCTTAATATTTTTTTCATTTAAATTTTTGACGTAAGTCATCATGTAACAATGAAGAACGATACAGTCTATCCGAACATTCTATTCATTAAAATAATACAATATAATATAATACAGTATGAAACACTACGTAACAACCATTCAAACAAAGTGTAAGGGAATTTTTTTTAAATCCGACTCTCCCAACAACCTTTGATGGTACTAAAAGAATTTATGTGCATCTTTCTTTTTTCACGAGTCAATTTCTTATTCCATATAAGGGTCCACACTAATTTTATCATTGACTTTTGTTTATGTGTTATCCTTTTCTAAAATTTGCCTAAAAAATCTAAACGTGATTAACAAGTTTACGGTAAGAGTGGTATTACAAGTTGTTTAATTGTCATTTCCAATATAAAGTTTACAAGGACTTGACTCATCTTGTTGATTAATTAGAAAAAAAATACACTCAACCCATGTGTGCTTGGGCCCATACATTTCAACATCAAAATGTAGTAGCTTGGTCAGTTTTTTTTGAAGTAGTACATTTTTGTTTCTTACTGTTTGTTTTCAATAATATAAAAGGATTTTAGAAAATGAGTTTCTAGAAATCTTGCATTTTAATTTCTGGTGAAATAGTGTAAATTATAGAGTACTACTAGGAGTAGTAGGGCTTCGAATTAGAAGAAGTTATACAAATACACAATCTAAGATATTATAATTTTTAAAATTTCATACCATTTAAAAAAATTATAAAAATCTCCTCTCAGATACATCTCCATCATCTCTGATACATCTCTATCCTCCTCGAATACATCTTTATTCCCTCTCGGATACATCCCTATCTCCTCTAGGATACACCCTTCTCAATAAGTAATGTATCATTTGCAAAGTATCGTATAACCAAGGCATGTATCCGAGAGCAATGAAAATTTCAAAATTTTTGTAATTGAAAAAACTTTCGGGATAGAACATAATTAGCTCCCAAATGTATGGAATTTCTGTAAGTTATACTTTAAATAAATAAATAAAGCGTGGAAAAACAACTTAAGATATAGTCACGCTTTCCTTCAAATAAGGTCTTATACAACTCAAATTTAAATACAATTGAGCTTTAATATAAATATTAAATTAATGTTAGGAATTTATTTGTAGGGCTTATTAAAGTCAATGCGAAATAGGCGCGGAGATGAGAATTAGCAGCATTTAATAACCGGCCATACAAATGCACGGAACTCACCATTACTGAAGTTGCCACAAGTGGATCAATTCAGGCCATTCATAATATATACAATTGTACTCTCGATACTCTCAATTTATGTGACATCGTTTAAATTGACTGTTGAGAAGAAAAATATGTAACATGAAATAAAACTAATGCTTCAAGCACATTAAAATTATAGACATTTTTGTTTTACATCCTCACGATTTCTTTTGTTACGTATCTTTCTAAGTTAGTCAAATATTTCTCTAGAAAAAGTTCCTACCTCTTTTTCCCCTCTCCTTCCTTCGTACTCGTTTTTTTCTTTTTGTGTTTTTTTTCTCTAACAATTAATAACACACATTCACATGCCATATAAAGAAGTATCTTAAATTTACATAATTATTTGACTTCAATGGTGCAAATATGATGACTAACGTAATAAAAAGGCAATCGTAACTTCAAGGGCAAATTTGACAATAGAAAAATGTAAAGCAACTTTAACTTACTACAATAAGTCAATAACATGTATTTACTCCGTTTCATTTGTTGTAATGTAGTTTAAACAGATGTAAAGTTCAGTAAATAAATGAAGATTTTAAATTAACGATCTTAACATATGCTAAGTGTAATAGTAAAAATATCTCGTTTAGAATAAAATGAAAAGTTTAAAATCACTTTCTTTTCTCAATACATTTACTTAAAATACATATAGTATCATATCAATTGAGACGAAGAGAATAGTAGATTAACAAAATTAACTACATAAATTAAATGATGATACTTCTCTACCTTTATAGGATAAAAAATGTATTTAATTTTCCATCTTTTCATTTTCTTGATTTCTTGTTTAGGGAGGAAAGAATTTAATTAATTGTTGTTGACCATGAATGTTCCTTACACGTCATGCTATAATTTTACAACAATATTATTTAGAGTATATATGTTGTCACTTCCATTTTCTCCCATACCAAATCTATTTTTATACATTTACGTATCTATTCACTCTTTCTTGTTTGAATATGAATAGAAGAAATTTGCAAAATAATTCAACACTTCCAGAAGGAGGAATGTGATGAGAAACTTCCTAGTAATATTTTTTTTTTCATTTTAATAAAAATCATGTCTAATAAAAAAAAATTGAACATTGTTTATGAAGACGGTATAAGGATATAATTTCGAAAAAATACTATTTTTTGTCCTGAATTTATAAGTTGACACTTATTTTGGGATTTTTTTTTTTGTTACTACAGTGATACTTATTTTGAGACGAAGAAAGTAAAAGATTATTTTTTCCCTTTTCAACACGGAGCGACTTTATGACGTATTGAGATTCCTATTATTGTGACTTTTATATATAGACTATACCTTATTCTTCTTTATAGCTAGTACTATAGTAGTTGCTTGCCACTATGAAAAAGAGGAGGCATGTACTACAATTAGGCCTAGTGTAATAGAGTTATCTGGGAAAATTACATGTGATTTTACAAATGCATTATTTAATTGGGAAAATATATAATAATGATATACAAAATCATGCATATTCTTAATTCTTGATATATTTAACTAGCGAACATAATTATTTTAATCGATCAGTCATTTTAACCTCTCTTTTTTTGTTGTTGTTTAATATTTCTATGTCTGGTTACCAAAATGCAACCTAATTGATTAGACGTGGGTACCAAAAAACAGGATATTAGGAATCATAAAATTTAGATGACATGAATGTAGCTAGTTTTTATAATATATGATTTGAATACTAAATATTAACCATATTTTATGGTAGGAAAACATAGAATTAGGTGCATAGTGGATAGGAAAGTGTCTTGGGTACTGTTGAGTAGGCTTCATATGATGTAGTTTGTCAGGCTTCAACCAGAATTTTGTTAGCTAACAAACATTTTTTTCTTTCTAAAGTTAAATTCATATAAATTATTATTTATCATAGAATTCAAACTCATGACTCGGTGAATAATGAACCCGTCTTTTTAATATTCTCTATTACATATCAGTTATTTGTTTACCATAGAGTTGCAGCTTATGTTTTTTCCTTTTTAATCAGATGGGAATACTTTTACCTAGACATAAACTTTTTCCTTTATTCCCTCTTTAGTCTTTTCTTTCCATTCCTATTCAACTTTATTCCCAGCAAAAAAATTCGAAAACTTCTTACACCGCCCTGCAATTGATTTCCAACTTTTTTTTTAATCTCCTTTCTGGTCCAGTCAATCACATTAGGAAACTTCCATAAGCATTCATAATTCACTGGCAAACAAGAACATTTTGGGGATATAGAATTAGCAGATAAAATGTTTCCAGTTTAGCTTCAGCTGTCTTAATGCTTCTAGGTGCTGAAAATATGGTTTGAGTAAGGTCTCTCTAACCTGTCCTAATTCGCCATTACAACAACACAGCCAGTGTAATTCATAAGTGGAGTCAAGGAAGGATTGAATGTACGCAAATCTTATCCTTACCTGGAAAAAGAGGCTGTCAGTATCTGATCCTCAACACTGCAACTCCTTCAGTGGGGGCAGAAATATACCTTCTCACTAGGCTCATATACTTCACAATGGGAAGATATTGACATTACTTTTTGTCTTTTTAGATGACAGTGATGTTTCAGTAAGCTAGCACATTCCTTGACTATTCCTAGAATACATACTAGTTACTACCTCTTAGTACTAAATGAAACGTTTCAACTGTACCGGAATGTTGAGTTCGAGGCAACTTCAAGACACAGTTGTCATTTCATAGAAACTAAGATCAGCAAGGCACCCGAGGGTGTGGCTTAGTAATCAGTGAAATGGGTTGTGAATAATGACATTTCAGGTTCAAATCCCGACAGAGGCAAAAATACTACTGGTGATTTCTTTCCATTTATGTATTTTTTGGTAGATAGAGCAACTCAGTACCCATGCTAGTAGGGGATGTAACAGTGGTACCACATGAAATTAGTCGAGGTGCACACAAGGCAGCTCGGATACCATGGTTATACAAACAAATCAGCAAGGATCCTTCTAAAAGATCATTAAACATCAAATGCTGTCACAAATAGCAACACCTTCCATGTAAACACCAAGAAAGCAGTACTATTTATACATAGCAATTAGCTATTGTACATCAGATGGAAACAGGGAAACCAATATTGTTAAATAATGGCATGAGAAGAGTTGGATCATTTCTTAGGGTGGATACTTTGTACAACTGCCTCAATTTCTTCCTTGACTCGTTCGAATACATTTGGTCCCTTAACTTCATCAACTGGGGTGTTTTCATCAATGTCACTAGTTCCATGAGTTTCCTTGTGATGGTGAGGTTTTTTATCGTGGTGAATCATAGCCTCAATCTCTTCCTTTGCGCGCTCAATCAAATTTGGTGCTTTTACATCTTTCACATCTAAAATTACAGAGAAATCAAAATTGAAATGAGGAACTTAAAACATCTAACGTCCTAAGTTTGTACAACAACATGCTAGGGCCGATTAACATCAGAAATAAATCATTTCCCAGAAGAACGAGAGGATGCAAAAACAAACTGAAAAGGAAAGAGCAGACCAATATCATGATAAAGAAAGACGAATGAAATTTGACCAGACTCTACCCCGAAATCTAGCTCAAGAGGTGATGATTGCTAAGACCTTATAACTAAACCAAAGCATCACATCCCCACAAATCTGGGATATCCAACACCCCTGTATGCCCAGTCCGGCAACTAAAATGTGGACAATATAATACGGCGACCCAACATTGATCTAATCAAAAGTCAGGATGAGTCTTACCCTGATAAAGAGATAATGTTTGTGTCTAACTCAATCCCCAAAACAAGCATCAAGGCAAGGATTGTCACCATATAAAGAGACCAAAGGACCACATCCCAACCAATATGGGATAGACAATATAATCCCAACATTGATTAAATCAAGATTGGGATGAAATAAACCTTTGAGATTAACTCAATCTCAAAAAAAAAAAAAAGTTTCAAGGCGAAGGATTACCCAATACCATATAAGAAAATCAAACAATCACAACAATTGGGATGTGAATATCCAACGCAAATACCAAATTCAGTATCCATTCATTAAAAGATCGTATTTTTAAAACAATCACTGTCCACATACACGCTCAAATTGGAACAATCTTAACAGTGCAAAGAAAAAATAAATTCTGTTCAGTTATTTCACGAATACACGAGGAATTAGGCAAAATATACAATTTGTTTTTCCTAGTAATTAAAATCACTCAGCATCTTAATTTGCAATATATTTTATATTCCCTTAAAAAAACCCTTTCGATTGCAACACCTAGAGAATAGGAAATGTTACCTGCAGTAGATGTTGGGGCTTCATTGGATCTAAATTCTGCCATGGCAGGTTCTGATCAGGCTGCAGATACTGTTTCGCAGGAGAGGAGAGAAGCCGATGAACGTCAGGTCCCGGAGGTGTGATTTTTTTATTTTTTTTTAACGAGGAGATGTGAATATACTACAGTGAAGAAAACGTGGGCCTCGGGTTAAGCAAGGCTCGCTGTTTCGAATTGGATTTCCAAAGGGCCCAATAGAGAGAATGATTGAAGTTTTAGCCAAATTTTGCAAGTGCATGAAAGAGTATGGTTTTTATTTATAAGTGATATTGGTTGCTACAATCTCAATAAAAATGACTGAAGTTTGGCTTTGTCTAGGTTATAAAATTAGTAAAAAGTGTTTGAAGTTAGCCTTAGCAAGATAAAAAAAAAGTCTAAGGTTTGACTTTGTCAAGTCCACAACTTCACTCAAAAAAAGTCTGACGTTTGTCTTGACAAGTCATATCAAACTTTAGGTAATAATGTCTGGTGTTTGGCCTTTATAAAATCACATTTTACATGTCTGAAATCGAACGCAACTTTCAACTTTAATCGCATGCATTTGAAATCATTCCCAAAACAGGTAAAATTGCAAAAAAGAAATTAAAAGGTGAACATAATGATGACCCCCTAAACTAGATAGTTGTTCCCTCCCCCTGAATTTATACACACTTTACTTCCTTGTTATTCACTAGGCGCCCTATTTAATTTATAGCCATATTCAAAAGTTAAATTAGAACCCAAAATACAAGTAATCAAAGAAAGTTATTCTCTTCCTCCTTTTTCTTCTTAATTGTTGTACAACAATATTTTTAGAATTTATATTAATTAAAGTATAATGTTTTGAAGAAGTGGATCTTGTCAGTTGTCATGGCCTCAACTTCAATAAAAAAATTTGTCTTAAATTGACCTTGACAAATTAGGATAAGCTTCAAACAAAAATATCCAATATCACCCTAACAAGTCTCCTTAAAGCATAAAATATCTCACGTTAACATTGACAAATCATTATATTTCTCAATGTGCAGTCGATGTATGTTTGAAGTTTTATCTTGTCAAGGTCTAAATTTAGGTAAAGAATGTCCAATGTTTGATCTTGCCAAGGCCTCAACATCAATAAAAAAAATGTCAGAAATTTGACCTTGCCAAGATCACAACTTCAAAATATAGATTTTGCTCATACGTCAATCTCAAGGACCCTTAGGTACAGTAAAGATGAATTCCTTATTACAGATCAAAACATATCTTTAAGGGAAATAAAACCCGCTAGGAAAAATATTAAGAAGAGTTGGGGACAAAGCTGGGAAGTAGGAGCCTAAGTACAAAACTCCAGTTTGAGGATCACCAAAACATCACCTCCTCATCCCATTGTTTTCAATAGTCGCAACATAACCTATTTAACTGTCCGTGAAATGCCCTAAACCAGCCTTCTAGCCTTGATCCGTACACCTTGTAAACCATGCAACAAAAAATGTTGTTATGCTGTTATTCTTGATCGACCCTTTGCAATACGTCGAGCAATAACTCTACGTCCACCCTTAGTTGCTTTGCTGCTCAATGATTAAAATATGCGCTTGTCAGAACTTAACAAATAACATAAGCAATCCAGACAAAAAATCTCCAGTAAAAGCAAGTGAACCGAGAAAAATGAAACTAGCTGGACAAATAAATGACTACGCTGATCAGGTAACCTGGGTGGTAAACGAAAGCCTAATTTTCATTGCCAGGATGAGAGCCCACCAGAATCCTGGGCTACGTATTAAGCCTAGCATTACATGGGATATTCTTGACTCCATTTCCTCTTTCATGTACACTTACCTCTAGTTGGAATTGTTCTAAAATAACTTACATACAGCTCTGGGGAATGTATTATATGTCGTAATCCTACAGTTTCCAGAAACAGGAAGAGAAACAAAAGTGGTCTAGTACATATTCTTTCAACAACTCAAAGACCCAAAAAGCTAAAATAGGTGCCAGATGGTGCATAATGCTACTCTCATGAGAATGTCTCCCATTAGTCCAGTGGCTAAAAGAGCAAGGAAGAGATGCATACCGAGCAAAGTAACCATGTGTCCTTTTGCGCCTCATGTTGCTGGGTTGGTAGGTTCTCTTAGGAAACAAAAGCATCCCACTCGACGAAGAATCATCAACTGCATGAACAGAAATAGAAGAACGACTCAGTAATTCATGTAAAACCAGGGTAATTCCATGATTCTTTGTACGTAAGTCTCTGATGGTTTAAATGGATACAGATGAAATGACAAATAATAATGTCAATTTTTGACACTAACAAATAATAATGTCAATTGTTAATAATTTTTTACAAATATAATTACCGGTCCAACGAAGGTGCAAATAGCTAAGAGTTATATAACAAGTTTAATTTCTTACTACCCAAGCTTTTTAGTCATTAGTAAACTAAATTAAACAACAATAACTATTTTTATAGAAGTGTATAGCAACCAAATGAACAAAAAAGAGTGCCTTCATACAGGTATCACCTCGAAAGAAGATAGAGTTGATAGCTGTATGGAGGCTCTTTTTTGTCCATTTGGTTGCTATCAACTCTGAATATAATTGTCTAACATCTACGTAAATTTGACTCATCAGAAAACAACCAAGTAGACAAAAATGAGCCTCCATACAACTATCAACTCTATATATGGTTGTCTAAATTCAAGATAATTCTTCTTATTTTGAGTAGGTAATAAATCAAGATAATTCTTGTTTCCTAACTTATTAAGAGAACACTCTCCAAGTCCAGTTAGAATGTGGGGAACCACGAGAACTGCAATGACCATAGAATATAAATTCAAGTACTGAGTTTGTTTTTGGAATGTGCAGTGACTTTTCCGAATCGAACATTTGCTGTCTTTGGATGTATATATGGTGTAACCATAGTGAATGGAAACTATCTCCACTTTTAGCAGAAAGGAATCAGTTAAGAAGATTGTGTCAAGTTGTGACCCAACCTATTTTAGCACAACCAGTTTCATCCCAAGTAACTTTTGAGCCATTTTTTAGCACAACCCATTTTGACCCGCCCAAATCCAGCCCAACCCACCCATTTGACATCGATACTGTTAAACTACGAATTAACGCACATGGCCTGTCAGAATATTGTATTACAGTGAGCTAAAAATCGGCAACCTGACAGGTTACATCTACCCTGTAGGTACTTTCTTCAATTCATTTATCTTTTGAGATATGAGAGCTCCTTCATCCTAGTTCAAAAAAGTACTAAGCTAGTTTTCACAAAAAACTGAACTCTTTGTCTATTTTGGTTGAAGAAGGAGTTGCTAACAGCTCACTGTTCCTTTTAATAGACCACTTTTAATAGACATAATATTCAGAGGATGAAACCAATATCAAAATGTTTAAAGTTTAACAATTAGCTGCAAAATTCTGTAGCATTGAAAACAAACAAAAGTTTATCACGGCACATAATTAGTAAATTGTAGTTTTATGAGAGCAATTTGTGCAACCCCACAATGGGTTGAGTGGCAAGTTGTCACCACTTATTATTTTATATATTTGAAACCCAACCTTTAATCCACACATAGATTTCAAGGGTTTGGACTATAACTCATCTTTTTGTTTAACTCAACCTGTTTCACCGTGCTGAATTTCAATCCAGCACATCCACTTTCAGCTTAATCTGACTGTAAGTTATCAATGGATTTGAACAGGCAGCGGCTCAAGAAACTCCCAGAGGTGACTTCTATCAGTTAACCAACCCATGGTACAAACTGCAGCCTTAAATGGATTGGTCAGGCATATCATATTTGCCTATAGAAAAAAGAAGAGCTTTTTCCAGTGATCTAATTAAATCGAACTGTCCAGTAAAGTGTGAACCTAAAAAGAAGCAATAGGCTAGAATTGGAACAACTGTCATTGCATTTGAAATGCAATCAATTAGCAACCTAGAGAGCGAGGTATCTTCTAAATGCTCCACTCTCAGAAAAAAGAATCTAAAGCATCCATTCAACTATGCAACAATTTCCAACCTAGTTGAGTTCAGCTATATGAATCATGTATATTCGCGACCCATTTCGTATCACAAAATGAAATAATAAAAGTATTATGCACCTCAACTTTCCAGCTAAATAGCAACATTACGCAAAAGTACAGTATAAACTGAAATATAGAGAGAGAATTTACCGTCTGGGAGGAAAAAGGGGAGAGAAGGAAGGCCAGTAGGGTATAAGAAACCTTCAGTGGAAACCTTCTTGAACGAATCAACGTTGGACTGGGGTAAATCAAGACGAATCGGAGACTGAGAGTGAGAGGAGAGAGTTGGAAAAAGCCTAGAAGTGAGTGTCTGATTCGCAATTTGTGGCGTTTGTGCTGAACATCTCAAGTTTTGGGTCATCAAACGGCTAATCAGCGAAACGCCCGTCCGAATTAAAGTTTTCGACGACGACGACGACATTTTCACACACAGTTGATACAAAACGATGCTAAACCCTAACACAGTATCTACTTCTCCAAGTTCTTCCAATTTCCACCATTTTTCCTTCAGAAAAGAACTTTAGGTACTAAATGGGCCGATCCTTCTTGTGGGCCTTGCCTTCTAAATGTGGGTTCTAACCCAATTAAGTTGGCTTGGCAGCTTTGATTCGAAAGGGTAAAATTCATCAATAATCACTTTTCAATCGACCTGTTAATGTCACTCGTTATATGTTAATTGTCATAATATTATGCATAACTTATGTCAACAAAATATTATAATTGTCCTAAGGTTTAATTATGTAAGGTAAGAGATCCATTATCAGCTTGCAAGATCCAAGATATATAATATTGTGGGCTAGTCTACTTTTTTTTTAGGACTAGATTTAGTCGGTGTTTGAATTGATTTATTTTTAGTGACTTTTGACTTTTAAACATATTGTTAGTGTTGAAAGTGTTCGAATAACCCACAATTTAAAGCAGGAAAAGTAACCCTAAAAATAAAAAAAAGAAGCCAAAAGTCAGAAGTTAGGAGTTACCAACTTATGACTTTTAACTTATAAGTCACTTAAAACAGTCATAAGGTGCAAAGGGGTGTGTAACTTGAATTACTTTGTTGGCCACAAGATATATAATACCTGCATTAGAAGTTTAACATCAAGTGAGCTCAGTTGTATATAACCCGAATGGGTGAACTTCGGTACTATATGACCCAAACTTCATATAAAAATAATTAACTTTACTTGCTTCGAATATGTTTAAAGTTAAATTTTGACAAGCCAAACTCCATATGCATGTGTCTAAATTTTAGACACACACATCCAAAGTTGATTTTAAAACGGCTAAACTTGTAAAAATTAAGAACTTAAGTGGGGGTTCGGGTATTTGTGCACAAAGAATCTGGTACTAGTAAACAAACACTCAACTTTTAGCATATATCAGGTAACAAACAACATTGCACTATATTTCATCTGGCTGTTTCTGTTTACAAGGTAGAAAAGAATAACCTAAATATTCTGCCTAACCACAACTTTGTCAATAAAGGAACCTACAACAACACAGCCCTGTTGTACCAAGCCAAAATAAAATAAAATGGCACGTCTTTAGCTTCACTACAAAATACAAAAGGATGAGGTAATAGACAAAAGCAAATCAACAATCAAGGCTTCACCAATATAGATTTTGCATAGATGATCGAAACCAATTCATCTCGAAATGTGCAAAAGGTTACTGATCAGGTGTGACTGGATGGATTTCATTGTTCAACTTCTAATGCAGTTGAAATCCACTCTGAAGCAGCTGCATGAACGTCTGCTCCTACATGCATCGATAGAGAGACTGGAGTGACTGCTATCTGTTGACCACAATAATATCAACCGGTCAAAAGCATACTAAGCGAGCTTATCACTAGAGTGACATTGGTTAACGTTACATATGAGCATAAGGGCAGTGAAACAGCTAAGCAAATCCAGAACACCTTCCCAACAACGCGTGAGGAAAGAAAGACAATTACATTAAGGATAAGAGTAATAAACTTACAAAGCCATTTTCAAGAGCTCTAAAATCTAAATCCTCATCCTCTTCTTCCTGCTTCTTGTCAAGTAACTGCAGCGCAGATAGCCAATAAAGTCATTCACTTAAATACTAGTGCCAGTACAAAGAAATGGAATGACATCGATGAGAAAGATTAGTATAAGGAAATGTGAGACACTTGGCTTTTTTGCTCTCCCGCACAAGCCATTAAAAGAGAGGAAAATCATGGATTAATGTGACGATGGAAAATGAAAAATAAACCAAGTCTAATTTTCATCACCCAACCCCATCTTTATCAAAAATACATGAGACGCTTGGCTATGAAAACCATGACTTTGCAACATCTGAGAACATAAAAGAGACCAACCAAAAAGAAAGAACAAGCATGCTCTATTATTACAAGGACAGTACAATATATGACTGAGAACAGCATCAAAATCATTTAACATGTTCTGATACATAAGATCCCTCTTTTCTATTGACATAGATTAATTAAGTTTTAGAAAATAAAACTGAAGATTCCTCTATTAATTATCAAAGATAGCAACTGGATACGATATTTCCATAGAGATGGAAAAGATTTCCTTACCTCCAATCTGAAGTACTTGGCTTTCCGGTTGGAATCAGATTTCCCTGATACACCAACAGATTCAACCTCCTCTATATTCTTTTTCTGTGTGGCTAACCGACGAGCGGCACCCTGAAAAAAATGAGAATTTGGAAGTCTGAATGGTTAAGAGTATCTACAATGCAAACCTTGATTGAGAAAACTAAAACAAGCAGGGGCTGCGAACTGTTCCAATAGCTTGTCACAAATAACTGTATTTTGATCCATTCATGTGCACTTTTGTCTTATTGTGTACTATAACGGAATCAAAGAAGACACTCAAATAATACTCATCTTACTGGAAACTGGGAAATGAATCAGCTTTTAAGTCACTACCTTCCTTGAGCTCTGACTACTATACTTTTTAAGATTCAACAGAATTTCAACTCCATATAAATTCCTTTTAGATATAGGTAGAGGACAGCTCAATTCTTGATCTTGTTTAACTTAAAGAGCTATTAGGTTGTCACTTACTTAAAGGGAATACTACACACTTGCATTCATCATCATATATTATCAAGGTCACAAAATACCAGTAAAGGACCAGTTAACTCACCGCTGCAGAAGCATCTCGGCCTAATTGAGCTAGCTGTAGTCCAAGCATTTGCTGATTGGGAACAAAACGTCCGGCAGCAGGATTCCTGCTTGCTGAAATAGCTTGCCAGCAAAGCTTAGGGCTCCAATGACTTTGCGTGGTCGATTTAAATCCCTGTCACATAAAAGGCATAATTAATCTCTCTACATCCACATACATGGAGAGATATAATATGCTAAAGCAAAACAGTAATGTGGTTGGACTTGGGGAGTAAAAGGAAAGAAGACTAAAACTTTGCTTTTGCATGCCAACACCAATAGAGTCGCACGTACATTCTTCAGAATGATTGACAAATAGCAGTTTCGAATGGAAACTCTTTTTGATGAACTGGTCTGACCAAGGAATCACAAGTCCAAAAACTTGTATTTTTTCTCAATGGGAAGAAGCGCCCAAGGGTGATAATAAAACAGACCTTGTTTGTCAGAGGAGACTTTGGAATTTCCACATGCAGCAAGCAACATTTGGGAAAAACTCCCTTCTCTATATCTCTAAGGGCTGCATTTATCAACGGTAAACAAACACCTACGGCATCCTTGAAATCACTTTGCTGACTTTCATCCTTCTTCCTAAAATAGATTATGGGAACATTGTTAAGACCATCAAGAGTGATTAAAATTTTCAGCAGTATACCCTAAATGATAGGCAAATACCAGTCAAGTGATATCGATATAGATGGCACACCACTAAACAATGACTCCCTTGCACCAGCTACAACACCTGAGTAAAACCTGGAAACAGTGAAGTAGTACAAATAATCACAAAATTCTATGCTGATATAAAAGTAACAAATAAAAGAGCAAGAAAGTGCCAATTCATAACTTCAATATGAGCCGTAGTCATAATAAAACAATTTCAAACTATAAAGTTGTGCCAAATTTTATAGTTCACTAAAACAAAGGTCATAAAAATAAAACACTACTTACATATGATGGCCACAACTTGAGCCCTTGTTGATTCCACTTATCACCTAAACGTCCCAGCAGAAATAAATAACAGGATAATCAGCAACATAAGCAATACCAAACCCAAAAATGAAATAGGAAAATGGTATAACTGAAAACATGTCAAAAAATACCAGCATAGGCTTTGACCAGGAAAATAGTGCACCAGACAAGGCTAATGACACACAATCTACGGGAGTCCCTGACACAAGAACAAATTTAAAGGCGTAACATGTTAGAGCTGAAATACAGTATAGTTTCTAAACGTAAGTGTAATCCTACAAAGCTCGAGTAAATATCAATTACAAACTTTCCAACAAAAGACCGAGTAGAACATATACACTAAAAACCATACCTGAAACTTCATAAGCAGTAGCACCATGAATCTCAGCCGAAGTAACCGCAATCGATTCTTTCAGGGTAAAAGAATGGCCTGCCGTTGATTCATCTCTACAATAGCATTTGGAAGAAAACACATTAACCATAAGTTATTAAGCACTTAGTTTGGATTATGATTAAATCATTTTTGCCAGTCTAATATTAGTTTTACTAATGCATGGGGGGATAACATTAGAAAATTATACCAGCATAACTAATTCAGATAGGAACCAACATTGCCTTCTTTTTTATCAAGTAAGGTTTTCATTGATAATAAGAAACCAACATTGTCTTATTAATACACATTGTCTTATTAATACAGAATTTAATAATAAGACATCAAAATTTAATAATAAGCTCTTATTTCACTGTTACATCAGAAATCCCAAATCGTAGTACTATGGATCAATCCAAAACTACCCCTTTATTAGTGGCGGATCCAGGATTTAGAGTCCGTGGGTGCCAAATAAAAGAAAAGTCTAATAATGTAATTAATTTAATTTAAATCAATAACAATTATAAAAATAAAATAAAATAGTGTGCCAGTTGTTTTTCCTTAAAAAAACGTGCTTACAAATGGGATTCGAACCCGCAACAACAACCTTATAAAGTTGCCCTCCTACCGTGGCACTATAAACCAGTTTTGTTCATTGGGTGGCACACCTAATATTTATATAAATATTATATATATATATCTATGTATATATAGAATTTCCGTCGAATTTCGGGGATGGAATGGCACCCCACACCCCTTCATAGATCCGCCCCTGCCTTTATCTATTCCCCTCTAATTTGGACCCATTTCATTCCAAAAATTATTCCTTCATACATGGTTAAAACTATTATTTATGTATAGTATATATATATATAGTTAATAATGTTGAATACTCTTTGGCTTCTTCATGTATTACTTCTTCATATATTGAACCACACCACCTTAGTGAAAATACTGCGTCCGCTAGTGCAATTAGGCATTATTCTTTTTCTTGTACGCATGAGACAATTGAAATTGCGTATAAGTAACAGGGAAATAGAAATTTAAAAGAGAACCCACGATTGAGGAGCGCAAACGTTAACATTGTAGAGGCCCAGACGAACAAGAGCATCAACAAGATACGTTAGGCCAGGGGATTCAATCCCATCAGCGTTAGTAACCAAAACAACAGGCTTTGTATCGTCAACCTCAACAGGATCATCTGAAACTGAGTTGGGTTCCGTGGAATCATCATTTTTATCGTTTTGGGGAGCACCCTTTCTGCTAGAAAGAACATCTTGAAGATTGGAAACAAGCCCAGGAGGCAAGAAGTTAGCTTTCGCCCCAGAAGGCCTCATTCAGAAAGCGTTGAGTGATTTTCGGGAGTTGAAAGAAAGAAAGAAAGGGACGTGACGTGAAGGAGAGGAAAACGAGGGGAGTAAATAAAGCGCTTAAAAATGGATTAGACCGCTTCCAACGCCGTTCTGAGGCTATTTATTACACTACAAATAGTCTCAACACGTACATTTTTTTTGTCTTTTTCTTTCTGTGAAGTGTCAATTATTCGTAATTTTCTTATATCTAAAATTATTTGAAGTATGAAAATACATTTGAATTATTAGTTATAAGTTTGAAAATAATATGTGATGGTGTGTACTATATTCTCTCTTTTTAAAATAAAAAATTGTCACGTAACAAATAACTTCACCATAAAAAAAATGACAATACATAACAATTTCAATTGAAACACACAACTTCACTCTTCAAAAGTTCAAATGAAATTCTTCTTTTTTTTTAAAAAAACGTGTGAGCAATAAAAAAAGCCATGCAGACAAAAATTCAAGGTTCAAATGTGTGTTTCTCAAATTACTGGGTAGGTGTATTTCTTACGGTCTCAATAATTTAGATATAAAAATCAAGAAAAATAGATAGTTTAGATGTGAAACAAACACACAACTCCAAAAAGTGTGTCGGAAAAAGAAAAAAACAGGGACGAAAATTCTGAGCAAGACGCACTTGAGTGCATATATACACATTTGGTCTAGTCAGCATCGAGGCGTGTTTTTCACATTTGCATGACAATGCTTATTTCATATTCCAAAGGATAGTGAATATGTAAAATGATACAATTAGCAATTAGAATTCATAAAGAAAAATCTTCTTGTTGCAGATAAGGAAATGACAATATGCTTGAGAAATCTTCAATCTGGCTTTGAGCAGAATGGAATTTAGTTAAACTTCTCTTACTTCTAATTAGTTCCTATTAGTAAAAACTCATCCACAACCCACAGACATTCAGTTTTCGTACAAAGTTGTCATCTACATTTCATTTTATTTAAATGTGAGATCAGAATAACAAGGTTTTCAACCTCTTTTTCTTACAATATAAGATGGTTGATTGACTTGTAAAAGTGAAAACAAAGAACTTTATGTTATCTTTATATCCCAAAGTAAACAGGCTAATACATCTATCTTACTAGAAGTTAGTGGTGGGGGGCACCAGCAAAGATTTTACACCTAAATGCAACAGTCAAAACTCATCAAATATTTGCAGCCTTGGAGGCGAACTTGTCACTTTCAATAAGGATGATACCTTCTATTAGCAGCACCGGTGTTCCCATATGCATAGGCATCATTTGTGCCACCACCTCCATATCCTCCGTTCCCTCCATAATTCCAGCTGTTACCAATGTTCCCATAACCACGACCACGACCATTGTAGGCAGGCACATATCTTTCATTAGCAGCACCGGTGTTCCCATATGCATAGGCATCATTTGTGCCACCACCTCCATATCCTCCGTTCCCCTCATAATTCCAGCTGTTACCAATGTTCCCATAACCACGACCACGACCATTGTAGGCAGGCACATACCTTTCATTAGCAGCACCGGTGTTCCCATATGCATAGGCATCATTTGTGCCACCACCTCCATATCCTCCGTTCCCCCCATAATTCCAGCTGTTACCAATGTTCCCATAACCACGACCATTGTAGGCAGGCACATACCTTTCATTAGCAGCACCGGTGTTCCCATATGCATAGGCATCATTTGTGCCACCACCTCCATATCCTCCGTTCCCCCCATAATTCCAGCTGTTACCAATGTTCCCATAACCACGACCATTGTAGGCAGGCACATACCTTTCATTAGCAGCACCGGTGTTCCCATATGCATAGGCATCATTTGTGCCACCACCTCCATATCCTCCGTTCCCCCCATAATTCCAGCTGTTACCAATGTTCCCATAACCACGACCATTGTAGGCAGGCACATACCTTTCATTAGCAGCACCGGTGTTCCCATATGCATAGGCATCATTTGTGCCACCACCTCCATATCCTCCGTTCCCCCCATAATTCCAGCTGTTACCAATGTTCCCATAACCACGACCATTGTAGGCAGGCACATACCTTTCATTAGCAGCACCGGTGTTCCCATATGCATAGGCATCATTTGTGCCACCACCTCCATATCCTCCGT
>JAJOOS010013715.1:0-45268 GCA_029582725.1 Solanum chiquidenum
TATTTTCTTTGTTCAGTTATATATTTATTTCAGCTTTACTCTATCCTGCATGCTCAGTACCTTTCAAGTACTGACGCATACGTGCGCTACATCTTCTCATGATGTAGGTTCAGGTTCTCAGCATCCAGATCACGCCTAGATCGATTCCCGGTCTCCAGTTCAGCAATATCAGTGGTGATTCCTCATTCTTCGAGGACAATAGTCATATTATCTATTAGTTTTCAATCATTTAGTTTTAATTTTGCTAGATCTAGTTGGGGCATGTCCCAATATTTCTAGTCAGTTTAGAGGCTTATTTCAGACATAGATAGATTCAGCTTAGTATTGAGTTAATATCTTCCTTGTATTAAACTCACCAGTTTTAATTCATCTCAGTTATAGTATATGGGTATTCCCCATCTTTTCATTTTAATTATGATTTAGCTTCCGCATCAGCTTATTATCTTTAGTATGCTCATGATCATGCCAGCAGGGTTAGTTTGGGATCACTTGTGGTCCTAGGTCTCGTGTCTGCATCTCGGGGGTAGCTCGGGGCGTGACATGCCACCTCTTGTTGTGTGGTTGTTCTCTTGTAATTTCGAGTGCTGGTTTTGGTCAATACCGATGACTTGAATAGTGCTCTTTTTTGAACAACATGTGTGTGTAAATTTGATGAGGCGAATTGAGTTGCATAAGTCATATGTGAACTCATAGCATCTTATTATCACCAT
Source organism: Solanum chiquidenum (assembly GCA_029582725.1). Lineage (NCBI taxonomy): Eukaryota > Viridiplantae > Streptophyta > Magnoliopsida > Solanales > Solanaceae > Solanum > Solanum chiquidenum. Next base: position 711 of record JAJOOS010013715.1, read on the forward strand.
GAGATTTGTTGAATGGAACTCTTGTAATGACCATTGCACCTTTGTGAAAATCGTTAAGTCTTGCTTTGATAACTGTGTTGGATGCCATGTGTGGTGATATTGACTTGTAATGCATGCTCGGTTATACCTAGAACTTGCCCCGTTGGTCCGATTGGCTAATGTGAGTGAATGATAAAGATGATCTTAGGAAATTTATGGAGAGTGAGCCAATGTTGTCATTATACCTCTTTGTGGCCACCTTGTGATAGTGTGAACCTAGTTTTGCACCATTTGAGCCTATCATTTTCTTCGGAATAACCTTGAACACAAGTGACCCCTTTTCTTTCCCACCCATAATCTTCATGAGGCATTGGTTGTTATAAATAGCCAACTTAGGCCAAAAGCCTAAGTTGGGGGTGCGGTGAAAAAGGTTGTAAATCAAGAAGTTTGAGAAAATTTCCTCTTTTGAAAGATCTTGTTGAAAAAGATTGAACCCCTCCACACAAAAAAAAAAGAAGAAAGAAAGATGAAAATGATTGAAAAGATAAATGTTGCAGAAAATAAAGTGTGTGAAATGAGCAAAGGAAATGGGGTATCCAATATGTTGTACTTAAAAGAATGGGGTGTGAATTTTGAAAATCAAAAAGTGTTGTAAGAGAAGGTGAATGAGTCATATGCATGTCATGCTTCATGAAGGTAGTAGTCACTAAACCTAAAGGATTATACCATTATCCTCAACCTCGTTACAAACCTTAAAAGACCTTTGTGATCCTGAATGAGCTTATTATCTTGTGAATTCGAAAATACGAGCAAGTCTATGCATAAGGATCATGCATGTGTTGGTTTTTGAGAGAGTGAGAGTTTTTTGTGATTCCAAATTCTTAAAGTTGATGAGCTTCATGTGAGCATGGAATCATTTTTTGGTGTGAGGTCATTCTAATGCTATTGTTGAGCTTGAACATGCATTTGAAGCAAGCATTGTGAACTGTGATCCATTTGATGATGTTTAGCCACAATTTGAAACTTAGAGTGCACAATTGAAGATTGCATATGTAGTTTGAACCTCTTGTGTGCATGTGTGTTGAGTCTTGAGTAGCACTTTTTGTACACATCCTTGTTGAACTGGTTGATCTTGAGTTTTACTTGAGGACAATCAAAAGTTTAAGTTGGGGGTATTGATGAGTTCTAGGTTTTGAATCATTTAGGACTTTGTTTTGATAGTTTATAGTCATCAAATGCCTAATTTATCCTCCTAACTGATGTTAAAATGTTGAATTGTGTCAAGAAAGAACAAATGAGCAAGGCAAGGACACTATCGGGCGGAAATGAGCTAAAAAGATGAAAAAGACTGAAGATAACAAAAGCTGAGAATCACCAAAGCCACTCTGTGACTCGCCAAGTGGCACTTCAGCTCGCCTAAACTTCAAGACTGCCAGTCTTGGGGAGATGCCAACTTGGCGATCGATTTGGACATTCGGCAGACCGTCGACTGGATCGACGACACATTCTGGATCGCCTAAAGTCACAGAACCTTAAGGATTAAAAGCCAAGGAAGAGCGGCGATAAGATGGAAAGATTGGTGCGTCGCTGACCTGGTCGGCGACGCTCGACTTACCTCGTCTAATGGTCCTTGCAGCTGAAATTTGGAAAACTATAAATTGAATTTTAAAGGGTTCAAAAAGGACCTGGTTTTTATTATTGAAGTCCAGCTTTAGTTTTCTTGTGGTTTTGAGTATTTTTCTCCATTGAAAAACAACTTGGAAGGGTTTCTCAAGTAGATTCGAAGTGGGTCTTTGATTTTTAGCACTTTGGATCATTTTAATGACTTGGATTACAATACCTAGAACACGGAGAATGTTTTTGGTATTGATTTCTATCTTTTTATGATGCTTGGCTAAAACCCCAATTCTTGGAGTGTGATCATGTGATTATTTGATTAATTAACTTATGGGTATTGTTGTGCAATGATTTAAATGTTGTTTTAATGTGGGTTTGATCGAAAGTTGAGTAGTAACTTATGAATTGTAGTTGCAAATACAATTTTAGCTTAGTGTTTTGGGCTTGCCCGAGAGAGAGGTTTTAAAACCAAGGTTATCGATTGATGATTGTAGTTTGTGTATTGTTATGGGTTCAGCTCGAGAGAGTGAATCTTAACTCATTCCTACCTATCTAACTCTAGAGAGTAGATAGCTTAAGGTTCTGGGCTGTTTTGTAGTGTTAAGCTTGTCAAGGTTCGTGAGAACTCACTGAACCGTAATAGTTGTTTGAGTGAAAACTATTGCACCTATAGTCTAGCCTACCCACAGTGATTCAACACTTTATTAATTAGCTTCAATTACCAATATAGTGACTTTAGCTTATAATCAATCACATCCCGAGAATCCCGTCCTACTTGTCTAATCCCCTGTTTTAGTGATTATTGTAGTTGTTAATTGACACCTTAAAACCCCACATCTGACATTTGTTGTCAAACCTTTGTCTTATTTTGTTTGATTTAGACAATGTCCACTTCTACAACCGATTAGACTCGCATTTTTACTTCCTAATAGAATTTGATACGGTACCGCTCCCTATGGGTTCAACCCCAACCTTTCGTTGGGTTATATACTAAATTTTGATCGACTACACCTAGTATTGGATGAGGTTTAGTTGAGCGTTTATCACCTACACAAGCCACTTGACATACATTCAACACAATTATATATACAAAAGGATAATTTAAGTAGAAGTATCATATAATAGAATAGTTTGAACATAAGAGCGGAAGTCTAATCATAATCTTGATAAGCCAATTTAATATTGTTCACACCCTATTTTGGACCTCCACATTATAGATTAATCATTGAGCTTCTTCAATTTCAAACGATTTAAAATAATTAGTTTTATAAAATTTCAAAAAAATATAGTATAGTTTGCAAGTTATTTTAATTAGATTTTTTACTTTTTTATAATTTTTAAATAATATATATGTTTTATATAATTATGTGTATAATTAGTATATTTTAAGAATATTCAAAAATCATCTCAAAAAGATTTCAGTTTTACTTAAATAATTGGTTAATTGGTTTAGTTTATAATTCAATTAATTATTTTATTTCGTTAAAATTAAGAAGCTCGTAAATTAATCAATATTAATTCGTCTTGTTTAAATTTTAGTCAAATTCCCTAAATTAAACTCAATTTGGCTAACTTCTTAATTTCCAAGGCCAAAATTGCAAATCATGCAGCTATTTTCCTATTACAAATCTAGCCCCTTTGTTACCTTACATTCAATCTCTTTTAAGACTCCACTTTGGCCCTCAATTTTAACCAGCTCAAACCAAACTCAAATCTTAATTGGCCAGCTTAATCGCGCGTCCTCTTCCCCTCTCCCTTATCCTCTCGTACAAGATCGTACTCGAATCTTACAAGTGTTGAAACCTTATAGCTTAATCGTCCTTCACTCACAATCAAGCGGTCCTCATCAATTTTCCGATAAGAACTGGTACGAATTAGTGCTCCTCAAACCTTATCCTACAGAAAAATTTGAATTTCAAATTCAAAAAAAAATCATGCCGATTTCCCCCCAAATCTGCCCCAAAATCCCCTCTATTTAAACCCCTCATTTACCTTCGGTATTAAGGATTGGAAAGTTTGAAAAAATGGAGGAGGGAGGTCGAAATTTAGGTTGTGAACAGTTTTATAATAACATCAAATCCGTAGAACTTTGAGTCTTAGTTTTTGATTTTCTTTTTGTTCATCGAAGCATTCCTCGTAGCTCATCAGAGTTCATCTGTTGGTGGTGGAAGCTAGTCGATGCTAGCTCATTCTCATCTCAATGTGCTTCCCCCAAAAAGGTAACACTCATTTAAATGATTTGGTTTCTTTGTCGTGAAATAACAATCGCTTAGTTATATTGTTTGATGTTATGGTTTAATGTTGTGATCTTGTTGCTCAACTGATGTGAGGGTTGTTTGCTTCTTGGTTGTTGTGAGTCATTTAAATGTTAGATTTTGAGAATATTTGGACTGTTTTATTGATGATGAACCAGTAGTATGGTTGTTTTGTCCATCTGCATACTCTTTCAGTTTTCGTTTATGGCTATGTGATTTGCAACTAGTGTAATTTTGTTTCTCCATGTTAATATTTTCGTCACTTCTAAGCATCATCACTGCTCAATACTATTGATATATCATCATTAATTCTTTTGGTGTTACATTCGATTAGTCATAATATCATGTTGATTCTCTTGTCACCTTTCCACTATCTGTCTGAATTGAGTTATTAGTTATCCATGTTGCATAGCCTATTTTATGCTATTCGATTGAAAGAGTTAAAAATGATTTAAAGGCCGATGTATTGAAGGCTGAATATTTGTTTCTGTGTTGACTCTTCTTGTGTTTTGTTTTTGTTCTAATAAGATTATTATTTGAATATGATCGGGTCCTTTCTCTTGTTTATGATAATTTATTTAGCTTTATTTGTCTTCATTTGGCTTGCCACTATTTGTGTTTCTTGCGAGTAGCTTTGGAGTTTCAATAATTTGAGTTTAGCTTTGAATAGTTGTTTGTTTTCTTATTTAAAGTTTAGCTTGAAGCTATGATCTTGAGTTTCATCCTCTGTTTATTACTTGTTGCTTGAATTTAGTCTTTTGTTATGTTTGGAGTCACTGCTTAACAGTGACATCCTTTATTGAATTGTATTTATTCTGAATATTTGCTCTTTTGTTTTTTGTGTGTTGACCTGTTTGGTTACCTCTTTGTTTAGTTTTATTGTTGCTAAATCAGGAATAAAATTGTTTTGGTTGGTTTTTTTTTTGGATTTTGAAATAATTAAATCACTTTTATGTCAATTAAGTTATGTCTCGTTTATTTCTTTATTCCAAATACTAATGTTGCCTCTCTCTTTTTTCTATGCATGGAATTCGTCTTGAGTTCATCTTGGACTCCGTCTTTCTTCCCGTTGCATTTTGGGAAGGCCGTAAAGGCCCAATTTCTTCCCTTTACCGAGTCAACTGGGTAAGTGAAATCGACAAACAGGGCTGTGAGGACAGCGTATAAGGCTGGAAAATCAAAATGCAGGTACTAAAGTCCAAGGGGATGAACTGTACACAACCTATATACACTATATATACACAGATATACAGGTCATAATACGAAGATGCATGGCTGAGATGAAAATACAAGTGGAAGGGTTTGAAGTGGTCTGTATACGCTTGGTATACAGTTCGATATACAGGGAAAAAGGCCAAAACACGGCCCATATGCAGTGGTACACACTGAACGTATACACAAATTTTTCAAAGGCAAATAGGCCTAAAAGCCTTAACATGATTCCAACAGCTCTTTTGAATTAATTTGGGCCAAAGCCCAAGTATAATTATACAGGTCCAGGCAACAAAACATTGGGCTGATAAGAGGCCTAAACAATGCGACTTTTTAGTCACTTAGGACAGATTTCTTTTGGGCCCAAACAGGAAATATGGCCAACAGTAGATTTTAACTAAAATGGGTCAAAGTCCATTACTTTGGGCAATTAGTTAGAACTAGGACAGGTGGGCCAAAAACCCAATTTTAGTTGAATTTGGGTAAGGATCCCAAGTTCAAATGTTTTCCCTTACTTTATTTATTTATTGTATTTACTAACCTTTTGTTTGACTTGGTTTTTATTTAATTAAATTCCCAAAGGAAAGTCATTTCCTCTTTTTATGTTCAAATAAAAATATTTATATTTTATTTATTAGTTGTCTTGTCAATATATGTGTTAGTTTCTTTAAAAATCTCTTTTAGTTTAATTCCTTCCAAATAAAAATGGGGTTTCTTTACTTAGTTAATCTTTTTTAAAATTAGTCAAATGTTTTAGTCAAGTCGTCGATCAACCGCACGTTAGCGAACATTTCGAGGGCCTAACATCTTCTCAAAATGTAAATTGTACCCTGAACCCTCTTTGGATTTCAAATATTTTTTTGTCTGTTTAAATCTTTTGAAAATCTTAAGTTTTCTTAATTTCTTTAAAAAATTAAGTGGTGACTCTCTTTGAAAATCGATTTTTCTTTAAAACTTAAGTTAAGTTGATTTTCAAAAACTAAAAGTCTTTTTTATTTCTGAAAACATAAATGGTGACTCTGTTGGGGACTTAATTAAGTTCTAACCATAATGATTTGACTATTTGACTTTTTTGATAATTATTGAATTGCTTTATCTTTGCTTTACTTATTTAAATTTCTATTAACTGTCATTACATTCATGACATTTTCCATCATATGTATAGTATATTAAACAACGGTTTTGCAAAACCGCTGCCGGGCTCTTTTATACTTAACCATTTTCTGGAAAGGTCGGCAATTTATTGGTTTGTCATGCGTCCTATGGTTGTCATGAGTTCCAGCCTTAAGTTGTCCGCTTGGGTTACCAGTCTTTCAAAAACCACTCTTAGTAAACTAGCTTAGAGCGAAACCAAATCCCAATTTTTAGTGCATCTGAAGACGTTGGCATTTAGAGATGGCAAGAAGCTCAATAACAAAGGACCTTCCATGGAATCTTATTTAAGGATTGTACCTTTGCGTGGGACCGATTATTTGTATCCCTTTTTCCTATTATGTATCCCCATTCAATTTATTTAGAAAGTTTGTATAAATTTTAATTTTTGTGGGCCAATGGAATGTTTCAAATGACGTTATATATCCTTCAAATCGCTAGGCCTACCCTTAGCACAAAAGGGTTACATATCTGTTTAGAACGCGTAATATTTGTTTATGTGTTAGAATTGCGTGTACGAATATATTTCTTTATTTGGAGATATTCTAGCTCACTCCTTTTCGAATTATTTTTAGAACCCCTAATCATAAATATCAAGTCAATATCAAAAGTGCGTCCAAATACTCTTCAAGTCTTTAGTTTCCCAACAAAATTCAAACTTCCCTTTCAAATCCTAAATCTTACTCTCTCTTCTTGGAAAAAGACTGATTTTTTCATCTCAAATCAAAAAGAGATTCAAGCCAGTCGAACTACGAAGGACCTAAATTCTCCTCTTTAAGCTACGTAGGCATCCTTTCAAGTCTCGGTCCCCATTTTTGAGAAATTATATCTTTCCCCACTCTTTCAAGGAAATTAGAGTTACATCTCGATCAAAATCAGAAGCACTATGATGAAAGATACAAAGGGATTTTGACTCAATACAAGCCAACGTTCTTGATTCTCTAATTCCAAAATTAAATAGACAAATTTATGTCTGTTTAGTCATCTCCTATATCAGTGGGCTAATTTATCTTCGAATGAAGCGACACTTGTGTGCTTATTACGATGTGTGTGATATCTTGGATTACCTATTACCTACACAAACTAACACATTTGTCTTTTGAGTTATTTTTCTTTGTCAGGTATTCAAAACTATTTTTTGTTGAGAAATTGGTTGAACATTCAAAGTCCTCAAAGATTCCTTCCCCAATCGAAATTTGTTGGAAGGAAAAAAAAAGACCCAGAATAGTGAAATACTAGCCTGACAGAAGTTGCTATAGTTCAACCTCCTGCCATTGAACAAAATGAGTTAATTGCACAGTTGATGCAACAGATTGCTGAAATGAGGGTTGAGCTCCAGAAAAAGTAAGACTTGTCAGTTCCGACTGTCGACGTCAACACTTCATGCGATGGAAGGCCTGCACTCAACTTTGCTCCTTCGAATTCAAACGCAGAACATATCCTTAATGCACCCTCCAACACTGCTCAAAATTCCTCCACCATTGACTTAACCACCCTTAAACCGTATCACGCCATCGCTCCATACCTAACACCACTTCCTCTTCAAAGCTTGAATCCCAACCCTTAAATATTCCCTCCATTTCAAAGCTTAAATGTCAACAATCCTCAAACACCCTCTTTCATGTACCAGACCCCTACAAAAGGCACTCAAAACTCACCCAGTTCTCAACCCTTACCTCTAAAAGTCACTTTTAATATTCCAGTCCACACTGAACCATACCTTCACTGTACTGCCTATTCCGAACTTGACCACTACGAAGAGAAAGAGAAGTAGTACAGGGCCAAAGAGGAAATGACTAAGCAGATCATGAAGGAAGAGATTGTGAAAGTGATTAAAGAACTTGATTACTCTTCAAAATTTGTGGGGCTGAACTACAAAAATTTATGCATTCATCCGGATTTGGACCTTTTGAAAGGGTTCAAAGTGCCAAAGTTCGTCACTTTTAATGGAGCTGGAAATCCTCTAGCACCTCTTAAAGCTTATTGTTATCAACTCGTGGGAGTTGGCAAAAATGAAACATTGCTGATGCGCCTCTTTAGTCGAAGTCTAAATGGAGAAGCTCTAGAGTGATTTACATCACAAAAATTAAAACACTGGTCGAGTTGGAATGCACTCGCAAAGAATTTCATTGAAAATTTGGATATAACGTAGAAGTTTCCCATGATCACTACTATTTGGAGACGATCAAACAGAACTCTACAAAAAACTGTCGAGAGTACGCTCTTCGTTGGAGAAAAGAGGCTGCAACAGTTCAATCCCCTATGTCGGATTGTGAGATCACTGAAATATTTATCTGAATTCAAAAACCTGAGTAATATGAGAGAATGTTGTGCATGATGGGACAAAAATTTGTTGAGATCATCAAGGTGGGAGAAGCTTTGGAAGATGGTTTGAAGACTGGAAAGGTCACAAACCTTGTTGCATTGCGATCTAATGACAAAGCTATCTGAATTAGTGATATGAATACATCAAAAGGAAAAGAAGAAGAGGTATATGTTGTCATGGCTACCCATATGCAGTCGGTCCAACAAAGAAAATATCAAAACCGCCATCTCAATCAGGAAAATATTCCCTTCCAAATTTTAGGAAGTCTCTTAAGGTATTTACACCACTAAGGGAATCTCAAACTCAACTTTATGAATGGTTGAAAGCAATGGGTATGCTCCCTCCTATATAAGGAAGACCCGCCAATCCTTTGGGAAAATTTTACAGGGCTGATCAAAGATGTGCTTATCATTGAGGAGTTGTTGGACACGACACAGAGAATTGTTCAACCCTCAAACACAAGATTCAAAACATGATCAACAACAATTTGATCAATATTAAAGAAACTTCCCCAAATGATAGCATATTGGATTCTTAAGAGTAAGTGCAAGATATTTCTGAACAGAGTCATTTGAAGATATTCATCATCAAAGGTTGAAAAGAAGTATGCCCAGTATTGGCCAAAATTTTGCATATGAAGTTATTGTTATCTTTCTTTTGAAAATACATATTTAATATTTTCAAGAATAAGATACGTAGGCGGTCTGTGTTGGCCTCGGTCACCCCTTCATTCAACTTTCAATATTTTCTTTGTACTTGAACTATGTTCGACCTGAACTCTCAAGAATGAGATACGTAGGTGGCCTATATCGGCCTAGGTCATTTCCTTATAAAAAATTCCTATTGTTGTTAATCCTTGATAATGGGAACTATGTTTGACTTGATTCTTGCCTCAACGGGATACGTAGATGCCACAATGGGTCGATCATATTTCCCGTAAGATTTATATTTCTTTTATAATGAAAATTGGGAAATAATTTTTTAGAGGATCTCAAAAAATTATTTGAAGATAGACTTATTTGACAAGTCCTGAAGATCAAAATGCAACTAGGTAGGTTTTTTGAGTGGATCTCAAAATTCCACAAGATGACATTTTCTAAAGAATCAAGTGGGAAATCATGTTGAAATGTGCAACTGGGACAGAATTTTTGAGATCATCTAAAAAATTTCACAAAAATGTCATTTGTTAAAAAACTTATACTTATTATTATTGAGGCAAAATGGATAGAATTTTGAGAGACCTCAAAATTCCATGATGATCAACCTCAGGGTTAACAAAGGAAGTTATAAGAGTTCTTCTATATTTTAGACCGGGACAGAATTTTTGAGAAAGGTCCTCAAAAATTCCACCAAGACTACATTTTGGAGAGAAGAAGAGTGTGCAAGTCAACTACATTAAGAAGCATGGAGACAAGACAAACACAAATCAGACTTTCAAAATTAGAATTTTTCTTTGTATGTAGGAACAACGAAGTCACAAAAACGACAATGTCAAAGCTGTTAAGCGTGAAAAAATGACATTTAAACCTATCGCAGCCTCATCAACATAACTCAAACAATTTCTCATTTTTTTTAATCTCCATTACATTGTGTTATTTCAAGTATTTTTTAAGAATTTTTAATATATATATTTCACAGAAATTGGAGATAAACATTGATAGATTCTTTAAAGATGACAGTATTGGTAAAGTCAGGATCATCCCTGAAATCAAGTAATCCACCTCGTTACAATTTGATTATTATCGAGCCATCCGCCTCGTTACGGTTGGAATATTATCGAGTATCCACCTCGTTATAGTTGGAATATTATCGAGCCTCCGCCTCATTACAGTTGGAATATTATTGAGCCTCCGCCTCATTACAGTTGGAATATTATCAGGTCATCAATCTCGTTATAGTAGGAACATCATCGAGCCTTTACCTCATTACATTTGGACTATTATCGAGCATCCACCTCGTTAGTTGGAATATTATCGAGCCTCCACCTCGTTACAGTTGGAATACTATCGAGCATCCACCTCGTTACAGTTGGAATATTATCAACCATCTACCTCGTTACAGTTGGATTATCATCGGGCCTACACCTCATTACAGTTGGAATATCATCAAGTCATCCACCTCGTTAAAGTTGGAATATCATCGAGCCTCCACCTCGTTACAATTGGACTATAATCGTGCTTCCACCTCATTATAGTTGGAATAATATCGAGCCTTCACCTCATTCCAGTTGGAATATCATCGAGCCTCCACCTCATTACAGTTGGAATATCACCGAGTCATCCACCTCATTACAGTTGGAATATTATTGAGCCTCCATCTCGTTACAGTTGGACTAGTATCGAGCATCCACCTCGGTAGAGTTGGAATGCTATTGAGCCTCCACCTCGTTACAGTTGAAATATTATCGCGCCTCCACCTCGTTACAGTGGGAATATCATCAAGTCATCCACCTCATTACAGTTGGAATATCATCAAGCCTCCACCTCGTTACAGTTGGACTATTATCGAGCATCCACCTCGTTACAGTTGGAATATTATCGAGCATCCACCTTGTTACAGTTGTAATATTATCGAGTATCGACCTCATTACAGTTGGAATATTATTGAGCCATCCACATCATTATAGTTGGAATATTATTGAGCCTCCACTTTGTTACAGTTGGAATATTATCAAGCATCTACCTCTTTACAGTTGGAATATTATCAAGCTATCCACCTCGTTATTGTTGGAATATTATCAAGCATCCACCTCGTTATATTTGGAATATTATCGAGCCATCCACCTCGTTACAGTTGGATTATTATCGAGCATCCACCTCGTTATAGTTGGAATACTAATGAGCATCTACCTCGTTACAGTTGGAATATTATCGAGCATCCACCTCATTACAGTTGGAATATTATCGAGCCTCCATCTTGTTACAGTTGGAATACTATTGAGCATCCACTTCATTACAGTTGGAATATTATCGAGTCATCCACCTTGTTACAGTTGGAATATTATCAAGCCTCTACCTCGTTACAGTTGGATTATTATCGTGCATCCACGATGAGTCCGAGATTAGGACTCATTTGGGACTTTGGTTATATAGTTTTAGTGTCCTCAAATGCTTAATTTGTGCTATAAACTGAGGTTAAAGCCTTGATTATCAAGTTTATGGACTGAGAAGCAAAGCAAGGACACTAACAGGCAAAAAGGCACAAAACTAACTGAAGAGGTGAAGAAAGCCAAGCCTGATGATCGCCAAGAGCACTTGGCGAATTGCCGAGTGGTTATTTCAACCGCCTAAGGTTCCAGTGTGCCAGCCCTGAGGGAAGAAACCAAGTCGGCGATAGAAAAGGGGAAGTCATCGAATCACCGATCAGCTCGCATTGACAAAAGTGATCACCCAAAGTTACAGAACTTGAGGATACTGAAAGTCTATACAAAAAGGCAATAGAAGAGATCAATGGGCGGTTCGCGGAACCACTCAGCGAACCCGACTTACCTCGCCTAATGGCCCTTCGTGGTCAATTTTTGGCAACTATAAATTGAAGTTTGAAGTGTTAATTTAGAAGTTCTCTTTTCTAGTTTTAGCTTACTACCATTTTAGAATAATTTCATAGTAGACTTGAAGGTTTTTAGATATCCAATTCAAAGATTTGACAAGTGGGTTACTGATTATCTTCAATTTTAAGCATTGTAAAGACTTAATTACTCTTACCCAGTTGATGGTTAATCGATTTGGTAACCATTTTTACCTTTTCATGATGTTTGGCTAAAACCCCAATTCTTATGCTGTCATTATGTGATTATGGGTTGAATTAGCTTATGGGTATTGTTAATTACTAGTTTAAATGCTATATTGAAGTTGGTTTAATCATTAGTTGTGGTTTAATTTATGAATTGTAGTTGCAAATGCAGTTCTAAGTTTGTGTTCTTAGCTTGCTTGAGAGAAATGTCTTAGAACTATGACTATTGATTAATGGTTTGTAGGTATTGGGTTGAGCTGGGTTCAACTCGAGAGAGTGAATCCTAAGCCCAATCCTGCCCATCTAGCTCGAGAAAGTGGATGAATTAAGGTGTGGGTTGTTCCTATATCTTATTCTTGTTGATGTTCGAAAGAAATCACCTGATTCGGGATAGTTGTTCGAGAGAAAGCTATCTCCCTTATAGTCTAGCCTACCCACTGATGTGTAGTTTTTTACTAGTAGTTTCAATTACCCATATATCAAATTTTTCCTATTATCGATCACATCCCGAGAATTCCTCTCCTTATTGTTATTTCAAATTGTTCGTGACTTCGTTGTAGTTTATAATTGCAAACAAAAAACTCCCATCTGACATTCGTGTCACCCCTTTGGATTTATTTCATGTATTTTCCGATAAAGTCTATTCCTCTAACTAGCTAGATCACATGTGTTCTTCTTGATTGAATTTGGACACGCACCGCTCCCTGTGGGATTCGACCCCAACTCATTTGTTGGGTTATATATTTCTTAATGATCGTTTGCACTTAGAATTGGATGAAGTGTATTTGATAAACGTTCAAGACAAAGCAAAATGGTACCGCTTCCGGGGAGTGGTGTTGTTTAGAATTCTCTTATCGATGTTTAATTTGTGATTTTGTTGGCTGTGAATGAATCGATTTAATTTGTTTTGTGTTTGTGTTGGTTGTGTTGAACAGAAGAGGAAATTAGTGAGGCAGGGATTAATGGTAGCCAAGTGGGTCACCAAGGAGATATTGACAATCTTAATAGTGTAAATAACCCAATCCAATTGAGTGGAATTTGTGCAATCTGTCTACTATCAACCGAAGGGGATGCTATATTCCATGTTACTAGCACAACACTCAATCTCCTCCAAATGAAAGGACTTTACGGAGGATTGGCGCACGAAGACCCGCATAAGCATATATGGGATTTCATGGATGTTTGTGGTCCGTTCTCATTCATGAACGTATCACAAGAATCAGTCTGTCTCAGGTTGCTTATTATCTTTGACGGGTGAAGCTAGAAAATGGTTAGTTGAGTTACCTAAGAATTCCATCACATCTTGGGATGATCTTACCACAACATTCAATGTGAGATTATTTCCCCCGTCGAGGATTATGAGACTCAAAGACAACATTCAAGGTTTCAAGTGATTTGATGGTGAAGCAATCCATGAACTGTGGCAGAGGTTTAAGAAGCTACTACTTCAATGCCCGAGTCACGGACTTCTAAACAACGTGTTGCTCCAATACTTCTATCGAAGTATTGACTCGGTAAATAAATGAGTAGTTGATAAATTGGTTCGAGGTGGAATAATGTTGCAATCGTTTGATGTGGCTTCGTTTCTTCTTGATGATATGACAGAAAAAAATCAAGCAAGGTACACTCAAGAAGATCAAGTTTCCCCTTTTTGCTTTAGGATGACTCAAGAACAGCTTGCTAAAGAAAAAGAAAGGGATGAGAACATCAGTAAGATGTTATCCCAAATGGAGCTGCAACAAAAACAAGTGTTAGAAAATGTGGACAAACCCAAAGAAGCAAGGGGAGTGTTTAGAGATGAGGAGGGTTCTACCTCGTGCTACTCAAAGCCGGGGGAGAATTAAGGTTGGAACTTTCACAAAGTTGAGGAGGATTTCCATCCAAGCTACTTGAAGCGGGGTGGGAATCAAGGTTGGAGCTCTCACAAAGAAGAAGAACGTAGACGATACTATCAAGAATGGGACGAACAAAGTGACCATTGGAAAAGAGAATATAATCATGAAGAGGACACACACAATTGAGTGACAACCCAAAGTCAAAGGGTAGTGCAGGTAGTCTACGAGTAGATGATTTCTTGTCTTGCATCCTTAACAAAGTTGAGGGCTCGGATGACTTACTAAAAGGGACGAAAACTGGTTTCTCGTCATTAAGCAATAGAGTGAACTCTCATGCTGAAGTAATCAAGCAACTTGAAGGTCAACTAAGTCAACTTTTAGCACAATTGGAACCAAAACTGATGTGGGAAGGCAAAGTTGTACACGTAAAAAACTTTGATGGAGGAAGGTGAGAGAAATCTAGCTGTGGTTACTCGTAGTGGAAAGGTAGTGGTAGGTGATATGAAGGGTAATGATGAAGCATAAGCTCATGAAGAATAAAAAGGTACTGAGGAAGAAGAGATTCCCATCCAACAAAGCCTTCCTAAGGAGTTACAAAAAGATGTGGGAAAAAGCACCTCAATCCCAAAATTGGTACAACCTCTCCCCAAAATAACCCCTCCATTTCCCCAACGTCTCAAGAAGAAAAATACGGATGAGAAGTTCAAGAATTTCTTGTCAGTGTTCAAGACATTATCCATTAATCTCTGATTAGTAGAAGCATTGTTGGAGATGCCGGGTTATTACAACTTTATGAAGGTAGAAGACACTAAGCCTAAATGACCATACCTTGACCCTCAGCCTCGTTACAAACCATCAAAATACCTTTGTGATATTGAGTGAGCTGAAGCGAATGTTGATTGGAAAATAAGGGCAAACATATGGGTGAAGTCATGCATGTGTTCATCTTTGTGAGTGTGATAGTCGTATGCGATTCCAAAACTCTAAATTGCTGAAGAATTTTGTGTGAATATGGAATCATCTTTGTTGTGAGGGAATTTTAGTACCTTTGTTAAGCTTGAAATTGCATTTGAAACAAGTATTGTGTACTTAGGCATCTTTGATAATGGTGAGTCACAATTTGAATCTTTGAGTGCACAATTGATCATTACATGAGTAACTTGAACCTAGTTGTGTTCATACATGTTAATTCTTATGTAGAAATCTTTGAGACCTCCTTTTGAACTACTGATCTTGATTTTTACTTGAGGACAAGCAAAAGTTTAAGTTGGGGGTGTTGATGAGTCCAAGATTTGTACTCATTTAGGGATTTTTTTTACATAGTTTTCGTGTCCTCAAATGCTTAATTTGTGTCATAAATTGATGTTAAAGCCTAGATTTTCAAGTATATGGATTGAGGAGCAAAGCAAGAACACTAACAGGCAAAAAGGAACAAAACCAACTGAAGATGTGAAGAAAGACGAGCCTGATGATCGCCAAGAGCACTTGGCGAATCACCGAGTGGCTATTTTGACCACCTAAAGTTTAGTGTGCCAGCCCTGAGGGAAGAAACCAAGACGGCAAATCACCGATCAGTTCCGCGATGACAAGAGCGATCGCCCAAAGTTACAGAACTTGAGGATACTGGAAGTCTATACAAAAAGGCTATAGAAGAGATCAATGGGCGGTAGGCGGAACCACTCAGCGAACCCGACTTACCTCGCCTAATGGCCCTTCGTGGTCAATTTTTGGCAACTATAAATTGAATTTTGAACTGTTAATTTAGAAGTTCTCTTTTCTAGATTTTAGCTTACTACCATTTTAGAATAGTTTCTCAGTAGATTTGAAGGTTTTTGGACATTCAATTCAGAGATTTTACAAGTGGGTTACTGTTTTTCTTTGATTTTGATAATTGTAAAGACTTAATTACTCTTACCCAGTTGATACCTAATCGATTTGGTAACCGTTTTTTACTTTTTATGATGTTTGGCTAAAAACCCAATTTTTGGGGTGTGATTATGGGTTGAATTAGTTTATGGGTATTGTTAATTACTAGTTTAAATGCTATAATGAAGTGGGTTTAATCATTAGTTGTGGTTTAATTTATGAATTGTAATTGCAAATGCAGTTCTAAGTTTATTTTTTTAGCTTGCTCGAGAGAGAGGTTTTAGAACTAAGACTATTGATTAATGGTTTGTAGGTATTGGGTTGAGTTGGGTTCAACTTGAGAGACTGAATCCTAAGCCCAATCCTACCCATCTACCTCGAGAGAGTGGATGAATTAAGGTATGGGTTGTTCTTATTTGCTATGCTTGTTGATGTTCGAAAGAAATTACTTGATTTGGGATAGTTGCTCGAGAGAAACCTATCACCCTTATAGTCTAGCCTACTCACTGATGTGTGGCTGTTTACTAGTAGTTTCAATTACCCATATTTTGAAATTTACTTATAATCGATCACGTCCCGAGAATTCCTCTCTTTATTGTAAGTTCAAATTGTTTCTGATTTCGTTGTAGTTGATAATTGCAAACAAAAAACCCCCATATGATATTCGTGTCACCCCTTTTGATTTATTTCATATCTTTTCGAATAATGTCTATTACTCTAACTAGCTAGATCACATTTGTACTTCTTGATTGAATTTGGTCACGTACCGCACCCTGAGGGATTCGACCCCAACTCATTTGTTGGGTAATATTTGCTTAACGATTGTTTGCACTAAGAATTGGATGAAGTGTATTTGATAAACATTAAAGAAAAATCAATCCACCTCATTAAATTTGTATTATTATCGAGTATCCACCTGATTATAGTTGGACCATTACCAACCCATCTGGCTCGTTGCATAGATCATCGGAGTTTGCCATGCACAAAACAAGCCATGACATCTCCAAATCCTCAGCAAATCATGAGTTGTAATGGACATACGGTATTCGAAAGTGGAATCCATTATCTTTTATTCTCAATACTTCTTTATTTTCTCATCTAGTTGAAAAATTTGCTTATCCCTATCCATTAGGATATACTCATTTGCTATATGAATTATCTTTCTATATTTTTTTACTCAACCCGCTAGCTGAAACGGCTCTATGTCTACTAATTATTTACTTTGAGTGTGCAGACATATATTGAACATACCTATATGACATCTTTCAAAGCAAGAGTGATTTTAGAACACCAAGACAATGGTGTATCCATAGAAACCTGCATGAAAATAACTGAAGAGTATCGTAAGAAATGCTACAACTTTCTCAATTACAAATTCTACTAACAAGTTTATTTCAATCTTTGTCGAGAGCATCCAAGAGGATGAATTCTCAAATCAAACAACAGGTGTGGACGACATAAACAATGATGCATCACAACGTGGAACTTTTTCTTAGCAGCGAACTAGGGCATATTCCGAAGAGGAGTATCAAACTCTTAGGACGCGAGCTGAGGAGCGACTTCCACCACAATCAAATCACACCCCTATCAGAAGGCATGTGGGTTTTTCTTTAGGTTTATCGGTTTCAGTTTGGCATGCAGAATATTTTCGTTTTCACCGGCGGCAACTTTCTAATCTGAGTGACAATACACCAAGAGCTTTGGAAATTATGTCTGTGTAAGTTCTTACTTATGGATGTGAATAGCTCCGCATTCATGGCTAAGAGGTTGCAAGCCTCTTTTTCATACTCGACTTATTTGTCATTCTTCCAAAACCAAAGGTTATCTTAGCATACTAGATTTCCTTTCAAACTGATCGAGTCGAACTACAAACAGCCTAATTCCTAAGGTTTAGGGATATGTAGGCGGGATCAATGTTCAAAACTCGGATGTATTCCAACATTAGCTTTTAAATCTTATTCTCGAGCATTCCGATCTCTTCATAGTTTGAAATCGACATAGCGCTTGAATTCTTTCAGAATCATGCGTTAAATCAAGCACATCGAACTACAAGTGGCCTAAATTCTCATACAGCCTGAGATATGTAGGAAACCCATTTCCAGGGTTCGGCCATAATTCCTAAAGTTCGTACCAAAATACCTTTCCGAAAGTATGAAGATGTGGTCGGTCAAAATTGGATTTGTCAATTTCATTTGCCTCAAATTCTTTCATCAATCCAAGTCAAATGAGGGACAGTTGTTGACACCCAATTTTGGACCTTCACATTATAGATTAATCATCGAGCTTCTTCAATTTCGAACGATTTAAAATAATTCATTTTATAAAATTTCAAAAAAATATAATATAGTTTGCAAGTTATTTTAAATAGATTTGTTACTTTTATAATTTTTAAATAATATATATGTTTTATATAATTATGTGTATAATTAGTATATTTTAAGAATCGAAAATCATTTTAAAAAAATTCAGTTTTACTTAAATAATTGGTTTAGTTAATTAATACTTATATTTTTGAGTTATTAGTTTATAATTAAGTTAATTATTTTATTTCTTTAAAATTAAGAAGCTTATAAATTAATCAATATTAGTTTGTCTTGTTAATATTTTAGGCAAATTCCCTAAATTTAACTCAATTTGGCCAACTTCTTAATTTTCTTGGCCATAATTGGAAATCATGCGGCTATTTTCCTATTACAAATCTAGCCCCTTTGTTACCTCACATTCAATCCCTTTTAAGACTCCACTTTGGACTCAATTTCAACCAGCCCAAACCAACCTCAATTCTCAATTGGCCAACCAAATTCATTAACATCAACAAAACAGTCCCAAAAATATGCATACGTGTACATCAGTCCGCCCGTGCACGTCTTCTTCTTCATGAACGAACTACAACAATACAGACGTGAAACCCAGCTACCAAAATGATCCAAAATGCGAGCCCAACCTAGCGAGTGAGCAGCCCAGCTCAATCAGGTGTTCTCTTCCCCTCTCCCTTATCCACTCGTAGAAGATCGAACTCGAATCTTACCTGTGTTGAAACCTTATAGCTTAATCGTCCTTCACTCACAATCAAGTGGCCCTCATCAATTTTACATTAAGAACTAGTATGAATTAGTGCTCCTCAAACCTTATCCAAAAGAAAATTTTGAATTTCGAATTAAAAAAAAAATCCAGCCGATTTCCCCCCAAATTTGCCCCAAAATCCCCTCTATTAAAAAACCTCATTTACCTTCGATATTAAGGGTTGGAAGGTTGGAAAAAATGGAAGAGGGAGGTCAAAATTTATGCTGAGAACAGTGTTCTTATAACATCGAATCCACAGAACTTTTAGTCTTAGTTTTTTATTTTCTTTTTGTTCATCAGAGCTTTCCTCGGAGCTCGCCAAAGTTCATCTATTGGTGTTGGAAGCTGGTTGCCGCTAGCTCATTCTCATCTGAGTTCGCTGCCCCCAAAAAGGTAACACTCCTTTAAATGATTTGGTTTCTTTGTCGTGAAAGAACAATCATTTAGTTATATTGTTTGATGTTATGGTTTAATGTTGCGGTCTTGCTGCTCAACTGATGTGAGGGTTGTTTGCTTCTTGGTTGTCGTGAGTCATTTAAATTTTCGATTTTGAGAATATTTGGACTGTTTTGTTGATGATGAACTAGTAGTATGGTTGTTTTGACCATCTACATACTCTTTTAGTTTTCGTTTGTCGCTATGTGATTTGCAACTAGTCTAAGTTTGTTTCTCCATGTTAATATTTTCGTCACTTCTAAGCATAATCACTGCTCAATACTATTGATATATCATCACTAATTCTATTGGTGTGACATTCGATTAGTCATAATATCATACTGATTCTCTTGTCACCTTTCCACTATGTGTTTGAATTGAGTTATTAGTTATCCTTGTTTCAGAGCCTATTTTATGCTTTTCGATTGAAAGAGTTAAAAATGATTTAAAGGTTGATGTATTGAAGCCTGAATATTTGTTTATGTGTTGACTCTTCTTATGTTTTATTTTTGTTCTAATAAGATTACTATCTGAATATGATTGGGTGCTTTCTATTTTTATGATGTTTTTTTAGCTTTATTTGTCTTCATTTGTCTTGTCACTATTTATGTTTCTTGCCAGTAGCTTTGGAGTTTCAAGAATTTGAGTTTAGCTTTGAATGGCTGTTTGTTTTCTGATTTAAAGTTCAGCTTGAAGTTATGATCTTGTGTTTCAGCCTCTGTTTATTACTCGTTGCTTGAATTTAGTCTTTGTTATGTTTGGAGTCACTGCTTAACAGTGACATCCTTTATTGAATTGTATTTATTCTGAATATTTGCTATTTTGATTTTTGTGTGTTGACTTTATTGGTTACCACTTTGTTTAGTTTTATTGTGGCTAAATCAGGAATAAAATTGTTTTGGTTTTTTTTTTTGGATTTTGAAATAATTAAATCACTTTTATGTCAATTAAGTTATGTCACATTTATTTCTTTATTCCAAATACTAATGTTGCCTCACTCTTTTTTCTATGCATGGAATTCGTCTTTAGTTCATCTAGGACTCCGTCTTTCTTCCTGTTGCATTTTGGGAAGGCCGTAAAGGCCCAATTTCTTCCCTTTACTGAGTCAACTGGGTAAGTGAAACCGACAACAGGGCAGAGAGGACATCATATAAGGTTGGAAAATCGAAATGCAGGCACTAAAGTCTAAGGGAATGAACTGTATACAACCTATATACACTATATATACACTGATATACATGTCATAATACGAAGATACAAGGCTGAGATGAAAATACAAGTGGCAGGGTTTGAAATGGTCTGTATACGTTTGGTATACAGTTTGATATATAGGGAAAAAGGCCAAAACACGGCCCATATACAGTAGTACACACTAAACGTATACACAAATTTTTCAAAGGCAAATAGGCCCAAAAGCCTTAACATGATTCCAACAGCTCTTTTGAATTAATTTGGGCCAAAGCCAAGTATAATTATACAGGTCCAGGCAGCAAAAGATTGGGCTGAGAAGAGGCCCAAACAATGCGACTTCTTTAGTCACTTAGGACAGGTTTCTTTTAGGTCCAAACAGGAAAAATGGCCAGCAATAGATTTTTTAACCAAAATGGGTCAAAGTCCATTACTTTGGGCAATTTGTTAGAACTAGGACAGGTGGGCCAAAAGCCCAAATATAGTTGAATTTGGGTCAGGATCCTAAGTTCAAATGTTTTCCTTTACTTTATTTATTTATTGTATTTACTAACCTTTTGTTTGACTTGGTTTTTATTTAATTAAATTACCAAAGGAAAGTTATTTCCTCTTTATATGTTCAAATAGAAATATTTATATTTTATTTATTAGTTTTCTTGTCAATATATGAGCTAGTTTCTTTAAAAATATCTTTTAGTTTAATTCCTTCCAAATAAAAATGGGTTTTCTTTACTTGGTTAATTTTTGAAAAAAATTAGTCAAATGTTTTAGTCAAGTCGTTGGTCAACCGCACGTTAGCGGACATTTCGAAGGTTTATCTCCTTCTCAAAATGTAAATTGTACCCTGAACCCTCTTTGGATTTCTAATCATTTTCAGTCTGTTTAACTCTTTGAAAATATTAAGTTTTCTGAATTTCTTTAAAAAATTAAGTGGCGATTGTCTTTGAAAATTGATTTTTCTTTAAAACTTAAGTTAAGTTGATTTTCAAAAACTGAAAGTCTTTTTTATCTCTGTAAACGGAAATGGCGACTCTGTTGGGGACTTAATTAAGTTCTAACTATAATGATTTGACTATTTGACTTTTTTTGATAATTATTGAATTGCTTTATCTTTGCTTTACTTATTTAAATTGCTATTAACTGTCATTACATTCATGACATTTTCCATCATATGTATATTATATTAAAGAATGGTTTTACGTAACCGCAGTCGGGCTTTTTTATACTCAACCCTTTTTCGGAATGGTCGGCAATTTATTGGTTCGTCATGCGTCCTATTGTTGTCATGAGTTCCAGCCTTAAGTTGTCCGCTTGGATTACCAGTCTTTCAAAAGCCACTCTTAGTAAACTAGCTTAGAGCGAAACCAAATCCCAAATTTTAGCGCATTTGAACTAAGATGACCCAACACCCAAGGCATGATGGGCCCATTCGAATTCCACATTTTGTCTATTTGGCCCATGGTCGATAAAAAGCCAATCATACTTATGTGTCTAAATTTGAAGAATGTATACGTCTTTTGGCAAAACATTATTTCTTGGAGTTTGGAGTTTAAGAGTTTTTTTCAAGTCAAAGAAGGATCAAATTGCCATTACATCTGAAGACGTAGGCATTTAGAGATGGCAAGAAGCTCAATAACGAAGGACCTTCCATGAAAGCTTAGTTAAGGATTGTACCCTTGCGTGGGACCGATTATTTTTATCCATTTTCCCTATTATGTATCCACACTCAATTTATTTAGAAAGTTTGTATAAATTTTAATTTTTGTGGGCCAGTGGAATGTTTCAAATGACGTTATACATCCTTCAAATCGCTAAGCCTATCCTTAGCAAAAAAGGGTCACATATCTATTTAGAACGCACAATATTTGTTTATGTGTTATAACTGCTTGTACGAATATGTTTCTTTATTTGGAGATATTCCAGCTCACTCCTCTTCGAATTTTTTTAGAACCTCTAAGCATAAATAGCAAGTCACTATCATAAGTATGCTCAAATACTCTTCGAGTCTTTATTTTTCCAACAAAATTCAAACTTTCTTTCAAATCCTAAATCTTACTCTCTTATCTCAGAAAAAGGCTAAATTTTCCATCTCGAATCAAAAAGAGATTCAAGCAAGTCAAACTACGTAGGACCTGAATTCTTCTCTTTGAGATATGTAGGCATCCTTTCAAGGCTCGGTCCCCATTTTTGAAAAATTATATCTTTTCCCACTCTTTCAAGGATATTAAAGTTACATATTGATCAAAATTAGAAGCACTATGATGAGAGATACAAAGGGATTTTGACTCAATGCAAGTCAACGTTCCTGATTCACTAATTCCAAAATTAAATAGACAAATTTATGTCTGTTTAGTCATCTCCTATATCATTTGGCTAATTTATCTTTGAATAAAGAGACTCTTGTGTGCTTATTACGATGTGTGTGATATCTTGTATTATCTATTACCTACACAAATTAACGCATTTGTATTTTGAGTTATTTTTCTTTGTCAGGTATTCAAAATTGATTTGTGTTGAGAAATTGGTTCAACATTCAAAGTCCCCAAAGATTCCTTCCCCAATCGAAATTTGTTGACAGGAAAAAGAAAAATGACCCAGAATAGTGAGAATAATGGCATGACAGAAGTTGCTATAGTTCAGCCCCCCGCAATTGAACAAAATGAGTTAATTGCACAGTTGATGCAACAGATTGCTGAAATGAGGGTTGAGCTCCAGAAAAAACAAGATTTGTCAATTACGTTGTCGTCGTCAACACTTCGTGCGATGGAAGGCCTGCACTCTACTTTCCTCCTTCGAATTCAAACGCAGAACATATCCTGAATCCACCCTCCAACCCTACTCAAAATTCCTCCACCATCGACTTAACCACCCCTAACCCTTATCACGCAATCGCTTCATCCCTAACACCACCTCCTCTTCAAAGCCTTAATCCCAATCCTTAAATATTTCCTCCATTTCAAAGCTTAAATGTCAACAATCCTCAAACATCCTCTTTCATGTACCAGACCCCTGCAAAAGGCACTCAAAACCCACCTAGTTCTCAACCCTTACCTCCAGAAGTCACTTTTAATAATCCAATCCACACCGAACCACACCTTCACTATACTACCTATTCCGTCCTTGACCACTACAAAGAGAAAGAGAAGTAGTAAAGGGACAAAGAGGAAATGACTGAGCAAATCATGAAGGAAGAGATTGCGAAAGTGATAAAAGAACTTGATTACTCTTCAAAATTGTGGGTCTAAACTATGAAAATTTATGCATTCATTCGGATTTGGACCTTTCGAAAGGGTTCAAAGTGCCAAAGTTCATCACTTTTAATGGAGCTGGAAATACTCTAGCACATCTTAAAGCTTATTGTGATCAACTCGTGGGATTTGGCAAAAACCAAACATTGTTGATGCGCCTCTTTAGTCGAAGACTAAATGCAGAATCTCTAGAGTGGTTTACATCACAAAATTTAAAATAGTGGTCGAGTTGGAATTCACTCGCAAAGAATTTCATTGAAAGATTTGGACATAACGTAGAAGTTTCCCCTGATCGCTACTATTTAGAGAAGATCAAATAAAATTCTACAAAAAACTATCGAGAGTACGCTTTTCGTTGGAGAAAAGAGGTTGCAACAGTTCAACCCCCCATGTCGGATCGTGAGATCACTGAAATGTTTATCCGAACTCAAAAGCCTGAGTAATATGAGAAAATGTTGTGCATGATGGGAGATAAATTTGTTGAGATCGTCAAGGTGGGAGAAGCTTTGGAAGATGGTTTGAAGACCGGAAAGGTCACAAACCTTGCTGCATTGCGATCAAATGACAAAGCTATCAAAATTAGTGATATGAATACATCAAAAGGAAAAGAAGAAAAGGTATATGTTGTCATGGCTACCCGTATGTAGTCGGTCCAACAAAGAAAATATCAAAACCGCCATCCCAATTAGAAAAAATTCCGTCGTCCAAATTTTAAGAAGTCTCCTAAGGTATTTACACCACTAAGGGAATTTCTAACTCAAATTTATGAATGGTTGAAAGCAATGGGTATGCTCCATCCTATAGAAGGAAGATCGGCCAATCCTTTGGGAAAATTTTACAAGGCTGATCAAAGATGTGCTTATCATTGAGGAGTTGTTGGACATGACACAGAGAATTGTTCAACCCTCAAACACAAGATTCAAAACATGATCAACAACAATTTGATCAATATTGAAGAAACTTCCCCAAATGATACCATATTGGATGCTTAAGAGTTTGTGCAAGATATTTCTGAACAGAATCAGTTGAAGATATTCATCATCAAAGATTGAAAAGAAGTATGCCCAGTATTGGCCATAATTTTGCATATGAAGTTATTATTATCTTTCTTTTGAAAATGCATATTTAATCTTTTTTCTTCCTATTTTATCGCACATTCGTTGCAATGAACTACGTATGACCTTAATTCTCAAGAATTAGATACATAGGCGGTCTGTGTTGGCCTCGGTCACCCCTTTATTTAACTTTCAATATTTTCTTTGTACTTGAACTCTCAAGAATGAGATAGATAGGTGGTCTATGTCGGCCTCGGTCATTTCCTTATAAAAAAATTCCTATTTTTGTTAATCCTTGAGAAGGGAAACTATTTTTGACTTGATTCCTGCCTCAACGGGATACGTAGGCGCCACAACGGCTCGATCATATTTCCCGTAAGATTTCTATTTCTTTTATAATGGAAATTGGGACATAATTTTTTAGAGGATCTCAAAAATTCATTTGAAGATAGACTTATTTGACAAGTCAAAACTGAAGATCAAAATGTAACTGGGTAGGTTTTTTGAGTGGATCTAAAAATTCCACAAGATGACATTTTCTAGAGAATCAAGTGGGAAATCATGTTGAAATGTGCAACTGGGACAAAAAATTTTATATGATCTAAAAAATTTCACAAAAATGTCATTTGTTAAAAGATTTATACTTATTATTATTGAGGCAAACTGGACAGAATTTTGACGGACCTCAAAATTCCAGAATGAGCCATCTCAGGGTTAACAAAGCAAGTTATAAGAGTTCCTCTATATTTTAGACAGGGACAGAATTTTTGTGAAAGGTCCTCAAAAATTCCACCAAGACTACATTTCGGAGAGAAGAAGAGTGTGCAAGTCAACTGCATGAAGAAGCATGGAGACAAGACAACAAATTAGTCTTTCAAACTAAGAATTTTTCATTGGATGCAGGAACAACGAAGTCACAACAATGACAATGTCAAAGATTTTAAGCGTGGAAAAAATGACATTTACACCTATCGTGGCATCATCATCATAACTCCAACAATTTCTCATTTTTTTAATCTCCATTACATTATGTTACTTTAAGTATTTTTTAAGCATTTTTTTATATATATATTTCGCAGAAATTGGAGATGAACATTGATAGATTCTTTCAACATGACAATACTGGTAAAGTTAGGATCATCCCTGAAATCAAGTCATCCACCTCGTTACAGTTTGATTATTATCGAGCCATCCATCTCGTTACAGTTGGAATATTATCGAGTATCCACCTCGTTACAGTTTGAATATTATCGAGCCTCCACCTCGTTACAATTGAAATATCATCGAGTCATCCACCTCGTTATAGTAGGAACATAATCGAGCCTCCACCTCATTACAGTTAGACTATTATCGAGCATCCACCTCATTAGCTGGAATATTATCGAACCTCTACATCATTACAGTTTGAATACTATCGAGCATCCACCTCGTTACAGTTGGAATATTATCGAGCATCCACCTCGTTACAGTTGGAATATCATTGAGCCTCCACCTCGTTACAGTTGGAATATCATCGAGTCATCCACCTCATTAAAGTTGGAATATCATTGAGCCTCCAACTCGTTACAATTGGACTATAATCGAGCATCCACCTCGTTATAGTTGGAATACTATTGAGCCTCCACCTCGTTACATTTGGAATATCATCGAGCCTCCACCTCGTTATAGTTGGAATATCATAGAGTCATACACCTCATTACAGTTAGAATATCATCGAGCCTCCACCTCGTTACACTTGGACTAATATCGAGCATCCACCTTGTTAGAGTTGGAATACTATCGAGCCTGCACCTCGTTACAGTTGAAATATTATCGAGCCTCCACCTTATTATAATGGGAATATCATAGTCATACACCTCATTATAGTTGGAATATCATCCAGCCTCCATCTTGTTACAGTTGGACTATTATCAAGCATCCACCTCATTACGGTGGGAATATTATCGAGCATCCACCTCGTTACAGTTAGAATATTATCGAGCATCCACATTGTTACAGTTGGAATATTATCGAGCATCCACCTCATTGCAGCTGGAATATTATCGACCCTTCACCTCGTTACAGTTGGACTATTATCAAGCCATCCACCTCATTATAGTTGGAATATTATTGAGCCTTCACTTTGTTACAGTTGGAATATTATCGAGCATCCACTGCGTTACAGTTGGAATATTATTGATCCATCCACCTCGTTAATGTTGGAATATTATCAAGCATTCACCTCATTACATTTGGAATATTATCGAGTCATTCACCTCGTTACAGTTGGAATATTATTGAGCATCCACCTCGTTACAGTTGGAATACTATCGAGCATCCACCTCATTACAGTTGAAATATTATCGAGCATCCACCTCATTACAGTTGGAATACTATCGAGCAGCCACCTTGTTACAGTTGAAATATTATCGAGTCATCCACCTCGTTATAGTTGGAATATTATCGAGCCTCTACCTTATTCCAGTTAGATTAACATCGTGCATCCATGATGAGTCCGAGATTTAGACTCATTTGGGGATTTTTTTTATATAGTTTTAGTATCCTCAAATATTTAATTTGTGCCATAAACTGATGTTAAATCCTTGATTTTCAGGTATATGGATTGAGGAGCAAAGCAAGGACACTAATAGGCAAAAAGGAACAAAACTAACTAAAGAGGTGAAGAAAGGCGAGCCTGATGATCGCCAAGAGCACTTGGCGAATCGTCGAGTGGTTATTTTGACCGGCTAAAGTTCCAGCGTGCCAGCCCTGAGGGAAGAATCCAAGACAGTGAATCGCCGATCAGTTCTGTGATGACAAGACTGATCGCCCAAAGTTAGAGAACTTGAGGATGCTGAAAGTTCACGCACAAAGGCGATAGAAGAGAGCAATGGGCGATTTGGCAAACCCGACTTACCTCGCCTAATGGATCTTCGTGGCCAATTTTTGGCAACTATAAATTGAATTTTGAACTGTTAATTTAGAAGTTCTCTTTTCCAGATTTTAGCTTACTACTAATTTAGAATAGTTTCTCAGAGACTTAAAGGTTTTTGGAGATTCAATTCGGAGATTTTACCAGTGGGTTACTGATTTACTTCGATTTTGAGAATTGTAAAGACTTAATTACTCTTACCCAGTTGATGGCTAATCGATTTGGTAACCGTTTTTACCTTTTTATGATGTTTGGCTAAAACCCTAATTCTTGGGATGTGATTATGGGTTGAATTAGTTTATGGGTATTGTTAATTACTAGTTTAAATGCTATATTAAAGTGGGTCTAATCATTAGTTGTGGTTTAATTTATGAATTGTAGTTGCAAATGCAGTTCTAAGTTTGTGTTCTTAGCTTGCTCGAGAGAGAGAGGTTTTAGAACTAAGATTATTGATTAATGGTTTGTAGGTATTGGGTTGAGCTGGGTTCAGCTTGAGAGAGTGAATCCTAAGACCAATCCTACCAATCTAGCTCGAGAGAGTGGATGAATTAAGGTGTGGGTTGTTCTTATTTGCTATGCTTGTTTATGTTCTAAAGAAATCACCTGATTTGGGATAGTTGTTCGAGAGAAATCTATCTCCCTTATAGTCTAGCCTACTAACTGATGTGTAGTTGTTTACTAGTAGTTTCAATTACCCATATATCGAAATTTGCCTATAATCGATCACGTCCCGAGAATTCCTCTCCTTCTTATTTATTCAAATTGTTTGTGACTTCGTTGTAGTTGATAATTGCAAACAAAAAAACCCCATCTCATATTCGTGTCACCCCTTTTGATTTATTTCATGTCTTTTCCAATAATGTCTATTCCTCTAACTAGCTAGATCACATTTGTACTTATTGATTGAATTTTGACACGTACCGCTCCCCGTAGTATTCGACCCCAACTCATTTGTTGGGTAATATTTTGCTTAATGATTGTTTGCACTAAGAATTGGATAAAGTGTATTTAATAAACGTTAAAGACAAATCAATCCACCTCATTAAAGTTGTATTATTATCGAGTATCCACCTTGTTACAGTTGGACCATTACCAAGCCATCCGGCTCGTGGCTTAGATCATCGGAGTTTGCCATGACATCTCCAAATCCTCGGCAAATCATGAGTTGTAATGGACATATGGTGTTCGAAAGCGGTATCCATTATTTTTTACTCTCAATACTTCTTTAATTTATCATCTAGTTGAAAAAGATGTTTATGCCTATCCATTAAGATATACTCATTTGTTATATGAATTATGTTTCTATATTTTTTGACTCAAGCCACTAGCTAAAGTGGCACTATGTCTAATTATTTATTTTGAGTGTGCAGACATATACTGAACATACCTATATGATATCTTTCAAAGCAAGAGTGATTTTAGAACACCAAGACAATAGCGTATCCATAGAAACATGCATGAGGATAACTGAAAAGTATAGTAAGAGATGCTGAAACTTTTTCAATAATAGATTCTACTAACAAATTTATTTTAGTCTTTGTCGAGAGCATCCCAGAGGATGAATTCTAAAATAAAATCTCATGTGCGGACGACATCACCAAGGATGCATCACAACGTGGAACTTTTTCTTAGCAGCGAACTGGGGCATAGTTCGAAGAGGAGTATCAAACTCTTAGGACGCGAGCTGAGGAGCGACTTCCACCACAATAAAACCACATCCCTAACAGAAGGCATGTTGGTTTTTCTTTATCGATTTCAATTTCACATCTAGAATATTTTCATTTACACCGGAGGAAACTTTCTAATTTGAGTGACAATATACCAAGATCTTTGGAAATTATGTCTGTGTAAGTTCTTACTTATGGATGTGAAGAGCTCCGCATTGATGGCTAAGAGGTTGCAAGCCTCTTTTTCATACTCGACTTATTTGTCACTCTTCCAGAACCAAAGGTTATCTTAGCATACTAGATTTCCTTTCCAATCGATCGAGTCAAGCTACAAACAACTTGATTCGTA
This sequence comes from Solanum chiquidenum, assembly GCA_029582725.1. NCBI lineage: Eukaryota > Viridiplantae > Streptophyta > Magnoliopsida > Solanales > Solanaceae > Solanum > Solanum chiquidenum. The sequence continues at coordinate 30,601 of JAJOOS010013715.1, forward strand.
AGGTTTAGGGATATGTAGGCGGGATCAATGTTGAAAACTCAGATGTATTCCGACATTCGCTCTTAAATCTTATTCTCGAGCATTCCGATCTCTCCATAATTCGATATCGAGATAGCTTTTGAATTCTTTCAGAATCGTTCGTTAAATCAAGCACATCGAACTACAAGTGGCCTAAATTCTCATATAGCCTGAGATATGTAGGAAACTCGTTTCCCGGATTCGGCCATAATTCCTAAAGTCCGTACCAAAATATCTTTCCGAAAGTATGAAGATGTGGTCAGTCAAAATCGGATTTGTCAATTTCATTTTCCTAAAATTTCTTTCATCAATCCAAGTCAAACGAGGGACAGTTGTTGACACACAATTTTGGACCTCCACATTATAGATTAATCATCGAGCTTCTTCAATTTCAAACGATTTAAACTAATTCATTTTATAAAATTTCAAGAAAATATAATATAGTCTGCAAGTTATTTTAAATAGATTTTTTACTTTTATAATTTTTAAATAATATATATGTTTTATATAATTATGTGTATAATTAGTATATTTTAAGAATATTTGAAAATAGTTTCAAAAATATTTCAGTTTTACTTAAATAATTGGTTTAGTTAATTAATACTTATATTTTTTGAGTTATTAGTTTATAATTAAGTTAATTATTTTATTTTGTTAAAATTAATAATCTTGTAAATTAATCAATATTTATTCGTCTTGTTTAAATTTTAGTCAAATTCCCTAAATTAAACTCAATTTGGCTAACTTCTTAATTTCCACTGCCATAATTACAAATCATGCGGCTATTTTCCTATTACAAATCTAGTCCCTTTGTTACCTCACATTCAATCCCTTTTAAGACTGCACTTTGGGCCTCAATTTCAAACAGTCCAAACCAACCTCAATTCTCAATTGGTCAGCCCAATTCTTTAACATCAACAAAACAGACCCAACAATACGCATATGCGTACATCAGTTTGCCCGTGCGCATCTTCTTCTTCATGAACGACCTACAACAGTACAGACGCGAAACCCAGCTACCAAAACAGTCTGAAATGCGAGCCCAGTCCATTGAGTGAGCAGCCCAACGAGTGAGAAGCCCATCTCAATCACACATCCTCTTCCCCTCTCCCTTATCCTCTCGTACAAGATCGGACTCGAATCTTACATGTGCTAAAACCTTATAGCTTGATCATCCTTCACTCACAATCAAGTGGCCCTCAACAATTTTCTGTTAAGAACTGGTACAAATTAGTGCCCCTCAAATCTTATCCTAAGGAAAAATTTGAATTTCAAATTTTTAAAAAAATCCAGCCGATTTCCCCCCAAATCTTCCATAAAATCCCCTCTATTTAAACCCTTCATTTACCTTTGGTATTAAGGGTTGGAAAGTTTGAAAAAATGGAGGAGGGAGGTCGAAATTTAGGTTGAGAACAGTGGTCTTATAACATCGAATCCGCAGAACTTTGAGTCTTAGTTTTTGATTTTCTTTTTGTTCATCAGAGCTTTCCTTGGAGCTCGTCGGAGTTCATCTGTTGGTGGTGGAAGCTGGTCGCCGCTAGCTCATTCTCATCTCAGTTCGCTACGCCCAAAAAGGTAACACTCCTTTAAATGATTTAGTTTCTTTGTCGTGACATAACAATCGCTTAGTTTTATGGTTTGATGTTATGGTTTAATGTTACGATCTTGCTGCTCAACTGATGTGAGGGTTGTTTGTTTCTTGGTCATTATGAGTCATTTAAATGTTAGATTTTGAGAATATCTGGACTGTTTTGTTGATGATGAAACAATAGTATGGTTGTTTTGTCCATCCACATACTCTTTCCGTTTTCGTTTGTGGCTATGTGATTTGCAACTTGTTTAAGTTTGTTTCTTCATGTTAATATTTTCATCACATCTAAGCATCATCACTTCTCAATACTATTGATATATATCATCGTTAATTCTTTTCGTGTTACATTTTATTAGTCATAATATCATGTTGATTCTCTTTTCACCTGTCCACTATGTGTCTGAATCGAGTTATTAGTTATCCATGTTTCAAAGCCTATTTTATGCTTTTTGATTGAAAGAGTAAACAATGATTTAAAGGTTGATGTATTGAAGGCTGAATATTCGTTTCTCTATTGACTTTTCTTATGTTTAGTTTTTGTTCTAATAAGATTACTATCAGAATATGATTGGGTCCTTTCTCTTGTTTATGATGTTTTCTTAGTTTTATTTGTCTTCATTTGGCTTGTCACTATTTGTGTTTCTTGTCAATAGCTTTGGAGTTTCAAGAATTTGAGTTTAGCTTTGAATGGTTGTTTGTTTTCTTATTTAAAGTTCAGCTTGAAGCTATGATCTTGCGTTTCAGTCTCTGTTTATTACTTGTTGCTTGAATTTAGTCTTTTGTTATGTTTGGCGTCACTGCTTAACAGTGACATCCTTTATTGAATTGTATTTATTATGCATGTTTGCTATTTTCTTTTTGTGTGTTGACCTATTTGGTTACCTCTTTGTTTAGTTTTATTGTTACTAAATCAGGAATAAAATTGCTTTGGTTTTTTTTTTTGGATTTTGAAATAATTAAATCACTTTTATGTCAATTAAGTTATGTCTCATTTGTTTCTTTATTCCAAATACTAATGTTGTCTCACTCTTTTTTCTATGCATGAAATTCGTCTTGAGTTCATCTTGTACTCCGTCTTTCTTCCCTTTGCATTTTGGGAAAGTTGTAAAGGCAGGGCAGTGAGGACAACGTATAAGGTTGGAAAATCAAAATACAAGTCCTAAAGTCCAAGGGGATGAACTGTATACAACTTATATATACTATATATACACTTAAATACAGGTCGGAATACGAAGATGCAGGGTTGAGATGAAAATACAAGTGGCACGGTTTGAAGTTGTCTATATACATTTGGTATATAGTTTGATAAATAGGGAAAAAAGCCAAAACACGGCCCATATACATTGGTATACACTGAACGTATACACAAATATTTCAAAGGCAAATAGGCCCAAAAGCCTTAACTTGATTCCAACAGCTCTTTTGAATTAATTAGGGCCAAAGTCCAAGTATAATTATACAGGTCCAGGCATCGAAAGATTGGGCTGAGAAGAGGCTTAAACAATGCAGTCCTCTTTAGTCACTTAGGATAGGTTTCTTTTGGGCCCAAACAGGGAAAATGGCCAGCAGTGGATTTTAACCAAAATGGACCAAAGTCCATTACTTTGGGCAATTTGTTAGAACCAGGTGGGCCAAAAGCCCAATTTTAGTTGAATTTGGGTAAGGAGCCCAAGTTCAAATTTTTTATACACACCTTTTTTTCCATAATTTTCATTATTTCCTAGCAGTTCTAAAATTTTCCAAAATTCCTTTTTTTTTTTAGTGTAACACAAAACTGCTGGATGCATAACTCCCACTCGCCAAACCCATGTTTATCCCTACCTGATTTCACTCCATAAATCTCTCACATCCTTTTCTTCTTCTCCAACTTTCAATTCCCGCAATATTTTGCTCCCTTTTTCACGCCACAATTTTTTCCACAATCACCCCATTAATCCATTTTTGAATTTCAAATCTTTTCTCTTTCTAATTAATGATTTCAAGTTATTCAAGAGGTAGATCTCTTTCCATAATTTGAGTTTTTAATTTTTTTAGTTTTTCATCTTTAAATATCGTTGATACATATGGATGAAAGTCTATATTTCAATATTGGGCTTACCTAATTAGTTGAAGAAGGAAGCATCTTCAACTTCTAAATTGATGGTGAAAAAAATTCTCAAGAGGCAAAAAAATTATATCTATTGGTGGGCTCTGGTAAGGACTTCGGATCGAGATCCTTTGGTGATGTCATTGTTAACAGTGAAAAAAGGATACAAGAGTGAATGTTGAGAAGGAGAATGAGAAGAAGGATGTACATTCGTCTTTTAAAGTGAATGTAGAAAAAAGTGGATGTGCATTCGTTTTCTAAAGTGAATATTGAGAAGGAGAAGTCGAAACAGATCAGATTGTTGATTTGTTTTCGATTTTTTCTTGTTCATCTTTTTCTAATATATATGGATTCAAATTTTTAATGTATCCAGATGTTTTTGTTTCTTAAATTAATGTATATTGCTTTCGTTTCAACATTATGATACATTATAATTTCATCATGTTCAAATTACTAAATTATCTTACGACTATAGTTTGAGATACATTAACTAGATTTTTATTGTATTAAGTTAATTTTATTTCTTAATTAATGTATAATGTCTTGTTTCAACACTACGATACATTATAATTTTATCATGCACAATGTATCATGTTCAAATATTAGTTTTGATACATAACCTTGATTAATTCAAATATTAGTTTTGATACATAACCTTAATTAGTTCAAATATTAGTTTTGATACTTGATACAAAACTTCTACCAAATGTATCATTTATCATGTATCTAGGTGTGACTGTGTATCTTCTATCTTATTCAAATTTAAAAGGATGTGTATCCGTACACACTACCAAATCATATGCGTGATACATAAACCTTACTATTTTCATAGCTAAACATGTGTGGTAAAAAAATTTGTATATGAATCCGTCGATACTGTCTTTTTTTTTATTATAAATAGACATCTAATAAAGTGATTAACAAATTGATATATAACAGTGTGTCATGACTACATAATAGCGATCTTGGCACACAACATTGCATCTGATACTTATTAACTTATATATATGATTCATTAAAGTGTCACACAAGTATGTATCAAATTCATAAATGGTGATACAAAAATGTTATTATCAAGAGTTTGTTTAGTTTGAGGCAAAATGTGAAGATCTTGCAGCTATGTATCTGATACGATATATATGGAGCACATTAATACATATATTAAATCTGTCTAATTGATAGTAAAAAAAATGTAAGCATAATTTATGGGATTTAATTAGATTTTCAGATTTATTTTCTAGTTTAGAGTAACCGATTGAGACTTATTGTAGGGCAGAATTAATGTATCCGAGCAACCAATTATGTATCCGGATGACTGATATTTTAGGGGAATTTTGTAAAATAGAAAAAAGTAGGGATATAATGTAATTTAAGTCTTACACTATGGGATTTATGTAAGTTATATTTTATTTATTGTATTTACTAACCTTTTATTTGACTTAGCTTTTATTTAATTAAATTCCCAAAGGAAAGTCATTTCCTCTTTTAATGTTCAAATAGAAATATTTATATTTTTTTTATTAGTTGTCTTGTCAATATATGAGTTAGTTTATTTAAAAATCTCTTTTAGTTTAATTCCTTCCAAATAAAATTGGGTTTTCTTTACTTGGTTAATTTTTTTTTAAAATTTGTCAAATGTTTTAGTCAAGTCGTCGGTCAACCGCACGTTACCGGACATTTCGAGAGCCTAACACCTTCTCGAAATGTAAATTGAATCCCGAACCCTCTTTGGATTTCAAATAATTTTTAGTCTTTTTAAATCTTTTGAAAATATTAAGTTTTCTTAATTTCTTTAAAAAATTAAGTGGTGACTCTCTTTGAAAATCGATTTTTCTTTAAAACTTAAGTCAAGTTGATTTTTGAAAACTATTTTTTTTTATTTCTGAAAACAAATACATCAAAAGAAGTGGTTGGTACGTAACCCATACACCATGTACAACATCTAAAAAATAAAGACATAAGAAAGCATAGTAAATGTGACATGGTTCTCGGAACATGAGGACTCACTGAGTCTTCATGGTCAAGTAATCAACTAGCCACAAGCGATAGGAGGAGAAGCGTCAGACCCTACATTATTAAACAATATAGGCAAAAGTATGCATAGTACATGGAATATACTAAGTATGAGGGATATGCATAAAAACATAAGACATGATCATAAGGGGATATAAGGGAAAATATGATATGCATGACCAAGCTAAAACAAAGTAAAACTTTAAAAGAAGAATCACAAGTCATGAACATGGTAAATGCATCTTAAAATCATAATGAATGCTTCATAAGGCCTTTCAAGTAACTTTAGTTCGTTTTGTAGGATATTAGCGTTAACCGACAATAAACTATACGAGCTATAACATAGAATCTGATGTAACTCCTACACCGAGAAAGGAGAGTCCACTTGCCATGGTAGAATTCCATATCATTCATTCATATGCTTTATGTAGATCCACTAACTAGGTCATTTAAGACAATCTTATGGGGGCACATAATTTGCAACTAGAGGTTGCTACTAGAGACTACCCTATTTGAGCCTCCACCTCAAGTTCTCTCAGTGATAAGTGAAATCCCAATGGAATATACAAAGTCAATTATCAAAGTATAACATTAGGATAGGCGATAATCAATACACCAATCCAAATCATATAGTCATCATAGAGTAGCTCCTTGAATCGTGAATAAGAAAACCTTTCACCAAATCAAGATTTCTTAATAGGTGAGAAAACCTTTCACATTTTCTTTGATACTTATCTCAAAAGCAACCTTAGATCATAAACATCCTTTAAATCATAAATCATGCATAACTTTCATAAAACTTACTCATATGTTTATAAATTCATCTCTTTATAGATTCATATTCAAAATCATGAATAATGCATAGGACTATATAAAACCAACTTAAAGATGTGTAATTAAAGCTAAACATGCATAGAAAGATTGAAATTGAACAAATAACTCAAATCAAATAAGACCCATGGAGATTGCATGAACCCTAACCAAAATTAGGTGAAATTGAATTGGAACTTGGAGATCTTTTGGAACCCAATAGATGAATAAAATTCATTGGTGAATCCACACATACCTTGATAAACAAGCCAAAAGAAATGGAGGAAAAAAGAGACTTGAATCTTGAACCCTATATTTATTCCTTGAAGTTTGAGAGAGTTTGGAAAGAATGAACTTGGATGGGAATTGGGCATTTGAGAGAATAAAAGGGTTTGGGTAGATTTAGGAGTTGAAATGTAGTTATAGGTCTTAGAATTAGGATCAAAATGACATAGTATAGGCATTAAATACATAGGAAAATACCCAAATACCCGTAAGAATGACTATTAGATGGCTTCTATGGTTTGGACCTACAACCCATACTGGTCAATCGTAAAGCCAACTTCAGAAACCCAAAATTCCTTTCACTTCCCAGGAGACCAATCTACGATCCATCATTTGGTCTACGGTCCATAGACCCCTTCTGTGAAACCTAAGTTCAAGTACAAAATTTCACTAAGTTTGGTTCAGTTTTATGAGTTCCATCTACAACTTGTTTAGATTCCTATTGTTCTTCCTGGCTACTGGTAGGTCAAACTTCAAAAACATAATTTTTTCAAAAACTTAACTCTACTCTACGACTTCCCTTATACGACCCGAAAGACTTCCTAAGGTCCATAGATAGGACTCGTAGTCACTGCCATAGTGCCAAAAATCTGCACTTTTCCTTTTTTGACAATTTTCCAATTGCTGAGGTGTTACACATATTATTCAATCTGAACTTCATCTGCCCTTGCTCCATATCAACTAAAGCACGCCCAGTTGCAAGAAACGGTCTCCCTAAGATGATGGATACTTCAAAACCAACCTCGCAGTCCAAAATCACAAAATCCGCAGGAAATATGAAAGCCTTAACCTTAACCAGAGCGTCATGAAGGACACAAATTGGTTTCTTGATGGTGCGATAAGTCATAAGTAGTCGTATTGCATTCAGTTTAGGGTCTCCTATGTCCATCTTTTTTAACACTAATAAAGGCATCAAGTTAGTGCTAGCTCCCAATTCATAGAGGGATTTAGAAAAATGTAATATGCCAATCATACATGGAATTGTGACAGCTCCAGGATCCTCTTTCTTTTTCCCTAGTGATCTGGTGGCAATGGCACTACAATGTTGCAACTTGTCATCTCCTTCAAAACTTGCAACCATATTTTTAGTGACTAGATCCTTTATGAACTTAGCATAGCCCAATATTTGTTCTAGTGCTTCAATTAAGAGTACATGGATTGAGAGTTGCTTCAACATCGAGATGAACTTTTGATGTTTACCTTCCTCGATTTTCTTGACTAATCTTTGAGGAAAAGGAGGTGGAGGTTGAGGCATAATAGTTATCTTTTGAGTGGCTTCTTTTTCTTCCCTGATTTGATCTTTGGGTTTTTCCACATCTTCAACTTCAGTTGTTTTTTTTTTTTAAGTTTTCCACTTCTATTGGCATAGGAGGGTCTATGGTGTACTTTCCACTTCATGTAGTGACTACCATGCATTGCCCGTCATTTTTAGATTTTGGACACTATTGCTTGGAATTGTACCCTTTTGGCGTGGATTCAAAGACACAGAGATTTGATCGAACTATTACTTGATATGGTTAATGGATGTTGCATGATCACGCCACATCTCTTTAATATTATCATCGGACAAGTCAAACATTTTCATCATCTTTGACATCACATCTTCAAATCTTTCCAAACTTGGTCCTCCATATCGGTTTCATGATGGAACGTAAGCACCATTCATGCCAGTTTTGCTGTTGTCTTTCTTTGCCAAATCACCTTCTCTGTCTTGGCCCCAATTTATGTCATGGTACCTATTCTGGTCATTGTAATTGTTGTCGTGATTGTAATTACCATCCCAGTTGTAGTTACCTTCTCAATTGTACATGCCTTCTCATTTATTTTGATTATAGTTCCGACCTTGATTCTCTTGACCTTGGCGCCAAGTATCCTGATAGGATGCTTGGGAATTAGTATGGAAACCCCCCATTTGATCATTCACATAGTAAGCATCCTCTTCATAGCCATAATTATCATGTGGTGGCATTCTACTTTGGTAGTTGACCGCATTGACTTTTTCTGCACTAGTACCTAAATGTTTTAACACCAAACGCACCTCTGTTATTAATAATGCCACCTCTTGACGCATATCCTTATTCAATTTCTTTTGGCTTGTATTTACTACAAAAGTACTCCTTGAAGTTTCTCTACCTCTGTTACACCATACTTTATTTGTTTTGTCAACCTTTTCAAATTTCTCTGTAGCTTCCTTGAATGTGTTTGCTCCGAACGACCCTCCCATGATAGTGTCTGCCACTACTTTTCCATTGCCACCCAATGCTCTATAGAAGAACTCCATAAGTGACTCATCTTCTATTTTGTGGTTCGTACACTTCTCAGATAACTTGTAAATCATTCCCATTCAACACTTACTAACTCTTCAAGTGTTTGCTCGAAGTTGTTGATTCTATCCTTCAGCTTCAACTTCTTTGATAATGGGATTTATTTTTCTATGAATGCTTGGTGCATCTCAATCAATGTTTTGATTGAGTTGTATGAAAGCTCATATAGACGTATAGTTGCATCACAAGTTAATGATAATGGGAACACACGTAACCCAATGACATCCATTTTAAGTCTGGCGTAGCCACACTACTCTTACAAACGCTAGTAACTTTGCTAAGCTAGGCATATAAGTAATTAGATGGAAGACCAACAAACAATCCTCTAGTTGTAAACATTTGCATCAAGCTGCTAGTGAAAATGAACTTTGATCTGACTGGCAGTGGAGGTAATACGATGGCATCTGTTTCCCCAATAGCATTATGATCAATACTGTAATTTTTTCGCACACCAACTATTAGTCTTGGTCTAAGTGGAGGATGATCTCCCACTATCAGTTGGTTATTCTGGTTGTGTTCGGTACCGCTTCTTCATCTTGGTGTCAATCTTCATGATCATCCTCATGTTCCATTCTAACTGGATCTATGTTTAGTCCTAGATTTTGATGTCCTCCAGTTTTGGCCATACGTTAAAGAGTTCTTTGGATTTTTGGATTGAAAGGGTCAGGGAAATGCCTTGACTGCGTGTACTTGACATAAACTAGAAATCAACCTGCAAGAAACAAAAACAAAAGGAAACATCAATTAAAAAAATAATGACGAACAGTCCAATAACATAATTAATCTAATCTAAAAGTCTTATTCGCTGACAATGGCACCAAAATTTGATACACCCAAATTACACCTCTTAAAGAAGTATGAATTGGTAGTTGTCCAAATAAAGAACCTAAAAAGGTTAGGGTTAATCCCACGAGGAATGGGTCTCAACATATCTTAATTATTTATTAATTGTACTTTTAGTCGAGTTATTTCCTTCAAAGGGGGTTTTGAGTAACAAAATATTGATCGGATTATTTTAAGTAACAAGTATCAAAGTAAATAAGATTTATGTTTGCAAGAATCATTAGAAAATAAAACTAGGGTATTCGTGTTTCCCACATGTCCTTAACTCCGTAAACCTTATAGTAGTAACCTTGTCTAGTGTCTAGCATGAAAGATAGGTAAGTTAGATATTACCTAAATGGTTTGTCCCCTAAATAAGTGAATTTCACACAGCTTGGTCTGTCTATTATGGGTGTATGCTTTACTAACCCTTACTTTGACCTCATATTAGCTATACCTTCGCCCATTCAAGCTATTAGATGAGGGTTGGTAGCCTCAAATCTCTATTGTATAATCTCTTTTCCCATTTGTTATACCATTGGTCCGACGAGTAGTAATAAGATGAGTTCTAATGTAGGCCTCCGTTAAAAAGTAATCAAAGCCAAGAGAAAAATAATACATGCATGAACACTATTCAAGAATTACTAGGTATTGGGTCTACTTTGTTGATTTCTTATGGTTCTCACAATACTAGTTGTAGAATTAGTTACTCAAGCTTGGTTGATCACAATTCATATTAGTTTAGTTCAAATAAATTATAAACTTACAATTTGAATAGTTGAACTCCGGATCTTGAATTGAAGTTGCAAAGTAATTATTAAAGATCAATGATATAATATAAACCAACAGATTCAAGGATTAAATGCAAAAGTGGTTCACAAGTTAATTCTCAAAACAAGAAACCGAACTCTCCAGAAAATAAACATAGAAAAAGTATTTGTAAACATCTAATCCTAAATAAAATAAACTAGGAAAACTAAGGAAAAACAAAATTGGGTAGTAGTTCCTACGATCCACACCTACGAATTGTAGGTCCTTCTACGGGTCATGGAGTCTATCCATAGAAGAAGTCTTCAAACAATATACTCAGGGTACTTTCCACGGATGGGACCTATGATCCCTAGACCATTTTATGGTTCGTCCTGCTCACTCGTAGTCCAAGGACTGGAGCCTAAATCTCTAATGTCTTTTACGGGCCTAGACCTACGGCTTGTAGGAGTTCCTATGACTCATGGTCCTCTCTTGTAGCTCCATACTTAACTTCAAAAACTTTTGATCCTTTCTATGAGTTTCACCTACAGCTCATAGAAACTTTTGTGGCTCGTAGGCTGACTCGTGGAACACCAAAATCCAGCTGCTAACATTGTACTCTCAATCCAAGCTACCAAAACCTATTTTCCTACAAAATAAAGATAAAATACCATCAAATATACTAACGGATGCTCAAAATACATGCAAAACTTCAAGTTTAAAGCATTAAAAATATCATAAATCCGCGATACATTAAGCACACAAGGTTCTTATATCTGTATTTGAGCACACAAAGTTCCTGCATTTATATTTGAGCACACCATCTAAGTGCTAACTCATGTCCTTCATTGTTATGATTTCTTGTACATGTAAGAGCAAAAGAAGTAGTGAGGGAAACAAAAATTGATAGACAAAATAAAAGAAACCAATTTAGAAGGGTACGGTTAAGAACCAAAAAAATCAATTTTAGATGGATAATTTATCATAATCCCTAAAATTATGTAATATGAAATCAACATCCTTATGATTTCTGCTAACTATTGAATTGCCTAAACAGTGTAAACTAGGTGTAGAAATTGACTAAAAATTAAAATAGATTTATTTTGAATTTATAGTTTATATGGGTTGTTAATGTAGATAATTATTCAATTTTCTTTTCTATTATATGATATTCCATAGTATTTGTATAGGAATGGAAATGACAATTTTTTGACAAAATAATTGCATTTAAGTATAGCTTCCTAAATATCTTAGTTCTTTTAGATTCTTACTCCTACTAATTGATTGAGCTGGATCAATGTTCATTACGATAAAGAGAGATATGCCAACTTTTCTCTTATGTAATTTTTTGAAAGTTATTTGAGAAAATAGGAGTCATTCTTAAATTCTATGAATATGAACACACGCGGCTTGTAAAATTCTCACTTTATTATCATCATCATATATTACTAAAAGTGGAAAGCTCTAAAGATGAAAAGATAGATACCATTTTACCCCTAGGCTAAATTAAACATCCAATATAATAATATTTTAATTATTTTTTGAATAGTAAGTTATTCATTAGAAAGACAATGAAAGAATCATTAGTAAATTGTAAGTTACAATGAATTGTTTAATATACTTATTAATTAATTAAGTATTAAATAATAATATCTCAATTATATTTCAGATTATATATATAGGTTAAATTAAACATCTAATTAATTATATATTAAATAATAATACTTTAATTAATTATTAATATATTACTTAAAGTGGGAAGCTCCAAAGATGAAAATCTATCTTATTTGTGCAACGATTAGTAAATTGTAAGTTACAATGAATTTTTTAATATACTTATTATTTTAACCCTATACTAAATTAAAAGTTTAATTAATTAAATAAATATTAAATAATAATATCTCAATTATAATATATATATATATATATATATAGCACCTATCTTCAACGTTGGGTTGTTATTTTGCCCCTATTTTATATCAAAATATAATAAAAACATCTAATTATCTATGTTATTCATGTAATATTTATATTGCAATTAAATTCATTGAATACTTATAATTTTATTAATAATTGTTGTATTACCTTTTCTAAAATGCATGTCCGCTCTTCTCTTTTTTCAGAAAATAATTAATTACATCATTTTTTACGCGTTAAGAGCTTACTTTTATAATTTTGATATATTTAATCTTCGTATTCTCATTCTTAATCTTGACCTTTCAAATTTCTCACACAAATAATAAAAGAATACAAATGAGTAATTATTCCTTAAAAACAAGAAATTAAAGTAAATACATGTATCTTTTAAAGTTAAATTTTATGCTCTATCTTTTTAATTTATTTTAATAGTAATTTAACTTTCAAATTTCCATGTGACTTTTCATATTTCCACAATTTTTATCCTATAAATTTAACTTTTTCAAGAAAGACTTATTTACTACTCCTACAATTCTTGTGTGTAGGAGCTCTAAACTGGTGAAATAATGTCACAATTATTTCACAATTTGTAGTGAAAGTTGTGAGATCCCGTTATACAGTCAAGAGAATAGACAAGAATTTAATTGTTGAAGCATTGGACTTGGTGTGTTAGTTTTATACATATTTGTAGAAATTAGAATTATTATGAGACTTTTCTATCTCTCTTTATATAGTTGAATTGTTACTCTGTTAGCAACTTGCTTTAATTTTAGATTTCTATTTTGTATGCTCAAATATAGTATATTTGTTTAGTGTTTTTTGTTTCAGTTTTCATTATAGAGACTGTCACGACCCAGACCGTCATGATTGGCACCCACACTAACCCTCCGGTGGGAGAACCGCTACTACAACCCAACTACACAACTTAACAAAAAGATTGGCATTTAAAGATACCGAATCAGGTTTAAATGTCTAAAGAAAAGTGGAGTTCCCATGAACTCCGGAAGTTAACAAAATCAAACTACCAACATTGCGGAAAAACAACCCTAAGAACTTGAAGGTCATTGTACCGAAACATCTAAAGTGCAACAAGTCTTAAGAAAAAGGGGTACAACCCCAACTAACATAAGAAATATCTAAATAGTCTAAGTCCGAAGGAAATGGACTAAACAATAGGAAGGACTCCATGACAGCCTAAAAGAACTGGCTCACCCTTGAAATCCAGTCTCGATCACTGATCTCCTAGCTGAGGTTTATCAATAGCCGCCTGAAGATGCCCTGTACTCCACAAAGAACGAGCAAGTGCAGTATTAGTACACAACCACAATTACTAGTAGGATCACACAGCTATCTCCGTAAGTGAAATATATATAAGCAGTCATAACATAGCAAGCATAACATGTACGAGATATATATATATATATACACACACATCGGTTATCATTTCAGGAGCAATGTACAATTCCACATTCTCAATAACAAGTATATATGACAATTCAATGGTCCTCTCATGGAACCCATACCCAAAGTGTTAGTGTGTCGTCCGTGACATTTGATCCCAATTAGTGTGTCGGAATGTGACACCCGATCCAATATATGTGTCGGAACGTGACAACCAATCCAACGTATGTGTCGGAATGTGACACCCGATCCAATCAATCAGAACCATAATCACATTCCCACTCATAATTTACTTACTCATAATCATACAATCAAATTTTGAATCATGGCATACATTTGTTCATTCATACTCATTTCTGTAGGTATGATCATGTCACACCCCGATCCTACACCCTAAGCCAGACTGGCACTCCAGAACCATTGTTGGTCCCAAGAGAACGCTTGTGTAACGACTCGGAAAATGATAGAGTGAAACTAGAGCCTCATATGTGAGTTTGGAGTCGAGAACTTAATAAAATGATTATATTTGAAATGACCCAAAAAGTTCTTTAAAATGTGCTTCGGAAGTTACCGGAAACTTGTTTAGCTGTATATAAAAAAATCTGTTTCGTTTTTCGAAAATCCGACTTCATATTCTTGTTTAGGGGGTCA
>JAJOOS010013716.1:0-35435 GCA_029582725.1 Solanum chiquidenum
GAAGAAGTAGAAGTTGATTCGGGAGAAGATGAATTAGAAGATACACCTACTAGTCCGATGACAAAAGTTCCAAATGAAACTACAAATTCAACGGAGCAAATTGTGGACGCCCACCCCTTATACCTCCTACAAGGGAGAAGGTGAAGTATCAACGCCCTAAAACTTCTGTTGTGTGGCAATTTATGACTTTCGATAAGGAAAACTCTATTGCTATTTGTAATAAGTGTAAGCAACCTTTTAAACATAAACAAGGTGGAGGTCAAGGTGGGACGGGGGGCTTAAATAAACATTTGTTATCTTGTGTGCTGATTCAATATAAAGAAGCTAAAGCATTAGCCGATAGGAAAAAAGAAATTCCAGTTAATGATGTTGATATTAATGTTAATGAATCGGTAGGGGCTTCTAACATGGTTCAAGGAACATTAGATCCTTCTAACCCCAGTGGTCCACTAATACAACGTAAATATAATAAGGAAAGAGATCGCAAAAATTTAGCTAAAATGGTTTCTGTTTGTGATTTGCCTTATAGTTTTCCTTCACATTCCGGTTTTATTGAATATATTCAACAAACTAATAATCCTTCTTTTTAAGGTTTTTCAAGAAATACTGTTAAAGCTGATGCTTTTTTATATCAAGGTAAACATTGTCAATATCTTCGTTGTTTGTGTAGCATATTAGATTGTAGAGTGTCTATAACTTCGGACATGGGTCGTAGTGTTAATGGACATGATTATTTAACTATTACAACACATTGGATTGATCATAACTGGAATTTGCAAAAAAAGAATCTTAAGTTATAAAGAATGTGTAGAGAAAAAAACTGGTGCATATTTAGCTTCAAATATTTTGAGTGTTTTAGATTATTACATGCTTATAGATAAAGTAATGTATGTCGCATTAGATAATGCATCTAATAATACAAACGCTGCTAGTATGTTAAAAACTAGATTATGTCCAATTGATATTAATGCTTTTCATGTTAGATATGTTGCACATGTATTAGATTTAGTTGTACAAGATGGTATTTCATTATTTGATTGTGGTTGTATGAAAATTGAATATGTTGTTGCCTGGATTTTTTATGCTCATAGAGCTGCTAGAATTAGGGAATTTAATGAGCGTTGTGTACTATGTGATTTGCCACCAAGAAAAATTCCACGACATATTAAAACAATTTGGAATTCTTTTTACGAAATGCTTTCAGTTGCTTACGAATATAAAGGACCCATACAAATGGTGTTTAATGCTCATAATGCAAACCCATTAGATAGAATTTGTGAAGAAGATTGGGAAGAAACTAATGAACTATTAGAAGTTTTAAGACTTTTTTATAATGCTACAACCATGTTTTATGGAATTTATTATCCTACTATTTCATCAGTATTAATAAATATTTGTGCTATTACAATTCAATTTTCTAAATACAAAAAAATTGGAAAATTTAGAGTTGCAATTGAAGGTATGATTGAAAAATTTTAATTTTTTTTTTCCTATTCCTCAAATTTATTTAACTGCTACTTTACTTAACCCTCAATATAAATTACGAGGTGTGCATGGACTTGTTGAAACTTTTTATGATACTTTAGAAATTTTACCGGAAGAAATTTTAACTTGTGAAATGTGTAAGTCTAGCATAAAAGTAGAAGAAAAAATTTTGTATGAAAAATATAGAACTATAGGAAATACTCAAGGAGAAGTTGGTCAAACTTCTAATCCTCAAAGTAAAGATCGAATTAATAGTTTTATGCGAGGTTTTTTTGGTCTTAATTCTACTAACCGTGATGATTTTGAAGAATATCTTAATCAATCTTTAGAAACAGTGGACGACGACGTTGGCAATGTAGAAATATTAGCATGGTGGAGGAGGCGGAGCGTTGCATTTCCAATTTTGAGCAAAATGGTTCGTGATGTTCTAGCTATTCAAGCTTCATCAGTTGCATCGGAGGCTGCTTTTAGTGCGGCAAGGTTTCAACTTGGCGATCATAGACATTCATTAGCGGAAGAAAGTTTGGAAACATCAGTTTTATTTAGAGACTGGTCAACGCCGAGAGGAGGAATTATAATTTTCCAAAGTTAAGTTCCAAACAAGAAGCTTGGATTAATGCGGTAATTGGATCTAGTGACGATGAATTAGAGTCACAAGAGTTTCTAACAAGTTTGCCAACACCGGAGGATGTTACCGTCTATATGATACGACAATTAGAATTGAATTTTAAAGGAGAATACAAATATTAGATTACATCCGAGAACTAATTGAAGCAGAACCCTTCCTAGAAGGTGGCCGCATAAATTAGTTACTCCTCTAACAAATATTAGTTTTACATATGAGAACTTATTGAAATAGAATCCTTCCTAGAAGGTGGCTGCGTAGATTAGTTACTCCACTAATATTTGTAAATTATAACTTCTAAGTTCTAAGTTGCAATTATATTTTATTGAATAAATTTGAAGGCTTTATTCAAGTCTTTTTATACAACTATTATCTTGCATTTTAATTCTAATATATACACACATATTTACATATATACTAAACTAACTTTAAAATACTTAATTTAAAAATTGAAATTTGACATTTGAAATTTCAAGTGTAAATTACTTTAAAATATTTAAAATACAAATTTGAACTTTGCAAATTTGAAATTTCAAACTTCGCAAATTTGAAATTTCAAACTTGAAACTTGAAATTTGAAATTTGAAAACTTAAGCATTTTTTATTAGCTAAAAATGTTATTCAAAACCAAATAAACTAAAAGTGTTATTCAATAACATATAATTTCAATACAAATAAATAAACATATAAAAAATATAAAAATCCCACGTCCCGTCCGGTCCCGTCCCGCCAAACCCCGTCCCATCCCGTATATAGTGGGACAGGATGGGACATATTTTTGTCCCCCCAATCCCAGTCCTGGCCGAATCCCGGCCAAGGCGTCCCAGTCCCGTCCCACAATCCCCGTCCCCGTCCCCTTGGCAGCCCTAGTTGGACCTATATTTGATCCACATTATATTGTCAATCTCAGCATAATTGTTTCCACTGCTACTATGAGTCAAGTTATTTGCGTAGAGCAGATGATATCGATTTCGATAGCTGGATTTCAAACTTTTCTTTTCCCAATCTCAAGAGGTCAAGATTGTCTACTCCACTGGGATATGTGTTGGGTCATATGATAAGCTCTTAAAACTTTCTGTGTTTCTGCTAAAGAATGCAGTTGATTTGGAGAAGTTTGTTATCATACCAAAGAGAAAGGACTGCTGGAACTGTTCAGAGGACTGTGTGTCCTCATATTCGTCACGTTTTCGCTGCAGAATTGTTAGGTTGCTCAAGACGCTCCACCAATTTTAAGATGATTTACCACGACTCAGGTGTCGATGATTAGGATTGCAACAGGTTTTGCTCAGAGAACTGTGGTGAATATAATTATGAATTTTTCACTTGTCTATGTCAGTAGTAAAGTGTTCTTTTTGTGATGTTACACTTTTGGCATGCCAAATGTTATAGATGCTTGGTGGTGAATTTGGAGAGTTTCGTTAGTGGTGTTCCTTCAAAATTCTGTGGCTTTAATATTCGTTTGGTTGATAATGATACAACTTTTCTGTCAAACATACCATCAATTCTTGAAGAAAATTCTTCCGAAGGTACGTTATTCTTATTATTCATTACTTGCATAAGGAATTCACACCAATTTCTATATGTATAAAAAGGGATTGATCAACATATATTGCACATATATAAAAATTAATTATTACCTTATATATACGATATAATTTTTAACAAGAGCAATAACTATGTCTCAGTCCCAAACAAGTTTGAGAATATCTATATGATGAAGTGGGAATTTATATAGACGTCCATGACTTGTTTGTTTGGTGACCCCCCGTTGTGGTACTAGCTCCGAAAATATGAATCTAACTTCTTATCTTGGGGTGGAGGTGAGGTGTGGTGGGGTTCATATCAAATCTGTAACTATGGTTAAATAAGTGAATTTTCCAATCGTATCAGATCTGTAGCTACATTTTAAATAAAAATAAACTTGCTAGACTAATTAATATAGTATTAAACAATGTATAACTTCCTTGTAATATTTTCTTAGTTTAATTTTCTGTTTACACAGTAACTATCAACTGAATTTGAAAATGAATCGACAAATTCAGTTTTTTTATGGTTGATGTAAACATGCCAGAAATGGACTGCTTTGTGTTTATGAGGTAAGTATTCTTCTTGAAGTGGTTCATTGAAATTTATAGGAAACTTGTTTGAATTCATTACATTGAATGATTTTTATTGCAAAGCGATTAAACATATTGAAATGATGTCCTTTGTAATGAGTGTCAATATGATTTTCTATCATTATTTCATCATTAAGATTTTCGAGTTTTAGATCTTGGTTCCAGTTATTCACTTGCGAAGAAATCATTCGGTGGAACGAAATAAGGTACTACAGGTGGTTGAGGAAAATATGCTTTGATGAAATGGTTCCTTTAAGTTCATAGGCCAGGAACATGGTTGAATTCATTATTTCTATTGTCTGGAAGTGATTAAACGTAATAAAATGATGTCCATTGTCCAAAAAATACCGGTTCTGATTTTTTTAAGTAATGTTATAAATGATTACTTCGAAAATGATAGATTCATCCCTCTATTTTCCTCCAAGTTTACTTTGGTATAAAGTTGTGAAAACTATCAAAAATGTATAGGGTCGGAGAAAATTTCTATATACACAAGATCGATAAGTCATAACAATAATTAATTTGATAGTGTTATGCTGGAATATTCACCAAAATTGTATGTATCACATTTTATAAATCGTTTGCTGAAAAAGCTACAATTAAATGTTTCATTGACCATTTGAAAATTGAAAATTTGTTTTGAAATCTAGATACTTCTAGTGATATCCATTTGCATATTTTAAACAAAAAAAATCTTAATTAACCATATTATAAGATAGGATTGTATTAAAATCACAATAAACGTTTCTTCTTTTTTCCTCCTATATAAAGAGGGGTAGCTCCATTGTAACCTTTGATTATAATTTTGTGAGCAAAGTAATTAAATGGCTACTCCTTTGACTCTTACCTCATTTTTTTCATATGCTCTTCTCTCCATCCTCTTCACATCTACACTTGTGAAGGGAGATTTAGTTACTGATGTTTGCATCAAGACGCCTGTTCCTTCCTTGTGTGAGAAACTCTTACGATTAGACCCTCATTCCAAAACCGCTGATCTTGAAATCCTAGGCACGATCGCGCTCAACATGACTACGGACCTCATCAAATCAACGTCAACTATGGTGAATTCTCTCCTTGATAAAACGACGAACGCAACATTGAAAGAACTATACACTTTGTGTTCGTCGTTTTATACATATGTAGAATATAGTAGAGAAATTGCGATCGGGTATTATGGTGTTAAAAAATACGGATAAGTAATTTATTTTATGACTGAATCGATCAGTGATGTGCGTTCATGTGATTATGGCTTTGTACATAAATCAATATACGAAGAAGCTGAGAAGCTTAGACAGGCTAGTTTGTCACAACAATATTTTACTGTTATTATTGTTATAGCCATTCGTCTCTAGACTATATATGAATCTATACAAATTTATGATATATGATCTTGTTATTGTTTCTACTTGTTGTTACTGTCTCTTTTAATCGTTTTATCGAAAATAATTTCTCTATATTTTCAAGTGTAAGGATACGAAGATGTGAGATCGGCTAAGGTTAACAAGGAGTAATTAAGCTCATACGATATGAATAATAATATGTTAATTAAGGAGTAGTAAAAGAAGAAAAAATGGTGTGAGAACCATATCATGACACACAAATTTATGAGGGTTTTTTAAGAAGAACGTCAAACTGAAAATCATTGACTAATTTTATTTTTACAAAGATATTATATCATATGCATTAAAAATTACAATAAATTTATTTTTATCGATATATTCACATTTATATGCATTAATAATGATATGAGATGAATTTAAATATGATCAATAAAATTTAATATATTTGACTATATTATTGTTGAGTTAATTATTCTAACTTTATTAACTAAATGTAATGCAAAGAGACAAATGCAAAATACGTTTCAAAGGGGAAGATACATCCGTTCCAAAAACAAAAATGGTGTAATGACCTTTAATGTCATTAACCTTGACAATACATTTCTAAAAATTAAACTCTCCTACTTTCAACTTCTTCTCTTGCAATCCTATATAAGATGTGACTTTGGTGAATAAAAGACACACCACTACCAACACAAACAAAAAGAAGAGAAAAATATTTTCCTCTTTTCTTTTTATCTTATTCTTAGAATATTTTTTGGGCAATTGATTTTGGCGACCTCCAAACTTTCAGCCATGAGTGCACGTGTTTGAGAGTAACTGTGGAACCTTGGGGAGCGACCGGCTACAATGATTTGCACCGGAGTCGAGTCGAAATCGCTTTCAAGGCAGTTGCTTGCCACGACACAGTGTTTGTGATAAGTTATTTATTACTTTATAATTCCAATCTAATATCAATATTGTAGTATTTTTTCCAACAATTTGAAAGCGATTTTCTAACATACAATATTGATAAATGGCTATTTCTTTGAACAAAACTTTTTCTGATTTGTCAAAGCTTGAGCCTTTGGATGGAAATAATTTTAAACAATGGTCACAAAAACTTTTAATTTTCTTTGAACAATTAGAAGTCGATTATGTTTTATTTAAAGAACCTTCTATGATGTTGTTAAAACGATGTTTGAAAAGGATAACAAAATTGTGAAAGGACATTTGCTAAATCATATGATTAATCCTTTATTTGATTTATTTTTAACCTATAAATTTGTCAAAAAAATATGGGATAGTTTGGAAAAGAAATATGGTGCTGATGATGCAGGAAAGAAAAAGATGTTGTCGGTCAGTGGATTAAATTCCAAATGGTTGATAATAAGCCAATAATGGAACAAGTTCATGAATATGAGAACTTGACTGCTGATGTTCTTAACGAGGATATGAAGATGTGTGAGATATTTCAGGCTAATGTTTTGCTTGAAAAATTCCCACCATCTTGGAGTGATTATAGAAATCAATTAAAACATAAGAAAAATAATTTAACTCTCCAAGAACTTATTAGTCATATGAGGACTGAAGAGGCGAACCGTCTCAAAGATAAGATGGAAGAACTTTATCTTAATTCTTCTAAAGCTAATCTTGTTGAATCTTCTGGTACTGTTGTGAAAGACAGGTTCAAATGCAAACAGAAGAAAGTCTCGAAAAAGGAACATATGAAGAAGAAAAATCAAACAAGTCGGAGAGCCAAATTCAAAAATTTAAGGGTCCTTGTTTTGTTTGTTGAAAAATTGGTCACAGAGCTGCCTAGTGCAATCAAAGAAAAGGGCAGGACTCAAAGCAGGAAAGACAAAGTGATGTCCAAGCTAATCTTGTTGAGGGTAATGAAGTGATTGTTGTTGTAGTCGTTAAGGCAAATCTAGTGGCTAACAGAACTGACTGGGTTCTAGACACAGGCGCCTCAAGGCATTTATGTGCCAATTGAGGAGTCCATTGATGGAGAGTACGTATATATGGGTAACTCCACTACTGTTGTAGTAATGGCTAAAGAAAAAGTTTTTCTTAAATTAACTTCTGGAAAGGCATTATCCTTGAACAATGTTTTGTATGTTCCCTCCCTCCGTAGAAACTTAGTTTCCGGGAGCACTTCTCAACAAAGTAGGCCTTAAACTTGTTTTTGATAAAATAATTATTTCTCGTGGAGGAGACTTTGTTGGGAAGGAATATCTTAGTGGAGGATTATTTGTATTGAACATTGTTCAAGAGATTGTCAATAATGCAAGTATTTCAAATTCTGCTTATATTGTTGAGTCTATTAAATTTGTGGCATGGTAGACTAGGTCATGTTAATATTGCTTCTATTAAAAGACTTAGAAAAATGGAACTAATTCCTATGATAAAAACTGATGAATTTTCTAAATGTCCTGTGTGTGTAGAAGCAAAGCATGCAAAGAAACCTTTCAAATCTGTTATTAGTAGAAAGACTGAATTACTTGAACTAATTCATTCAGATTTAGCAGATTTCAAGAACACTGTTAGCAGAGGTGGAAAAAAGTATTACATTACTTTTGTTGATGACTTTTCTAGATACATTAAGGTATATCTTATTAAGTCTAAAGATGAGGCTGAAAGCATGTTTTTGAAATTCAAAGCAGAAGTGGAAAATCAATTAGACAGAAAAATCAAGAGATTCAGATCTGATAGGGGCGGTGAATATAGTACTAAAACTCTAGAATATTTTTGTGAGAAAATGGTATTATACATGAGGTTAGTGTTCCCTATACTCCCCCAACAAAATGGTGTAGATGAACGGAAACATAGAACCCTTTAAGAAATGATGAATTCTATGCTTTTAAGCTCTGGTCTATCTGAAAATATGTGGGGAGAAGCAGTCTTGTCTGCATGCAATATTCTTAATAGAGTCCTTCATAAGAAGTTAGACAAGACCTTATATGAGTTGTGGAAAGGGTTTGCTCCTAAATTGAAATTTCTGAAAGTGTGGGGGTGTTTGGCTAAGGTTGGTCTACCTGATATTAAACGAGTAAATATTGGTTCTAAGACTTCTGATACTGTCCTTATTGATTATTCTCAAAATAGTGCTGCATATAGATTTATGTCTCTCAATGATCACTCTATTTGTGAATCTAGAGATGCAGAATTTTTTGAGTATATTTTTCCTTTAAAAATTAATGTGTCAAGTGATGTGCAAAATAATTCTTCTACATCTATGTCAGTTAATTCTCATGTTGTGCCTTCTTTGAATGTTATTTCTAATGAGCATGAAAATGAACTTAGAAGGAGTAAAAGACGTAGAGTTGAGACTAATTTTGGTCCTGATTTTATCACTACTTTCTTAACTGAAAATTTTGATATTAATATTTTAAATGATGAATTAGTGTCTATCTATTTAATAGAAGAAGACCCTGAAACATATAATGAAGCAATGCGATCAATAGATGTTATATTTTGGAAAGAAGCTATTAAAAGTGAATTAGACTCTATAGTTTCTAATCACACTTGAAACTCGTATGATTTGCCTAAAGGTTGTAAATCCATACGTAGCAAGTGGATATTTAAGAAGAAATTGAGACCTGATGGTACAATTGATAAATATAAGGCTAGACTTGTGATTAGGGATTTTAACCAAAAGAAAGGTGTTGATTACTTTGATACATATTCTCCTGTGACTAAAATAGCGACCATTAGGACTCTTATTGCTTTAGCCGCTATTCATGATTTAGTGGTACATCAAATGGATGTCAAAACAACATTTCTAAATGGTGATTTAGAGGAAGAGATCTATATGACTCAACCTGAGGGGTTTGTGGCTCCAGGACAAGAGGATAAAGTATGCAAATTGAGGAAGTCCTTGTATGGACTAAAACAAGCACCTAAGCAATGATATAAAAAATTTAATATCACATTAGTGGATAATGACTTTGTTGTGAATTCATCTGATACCTGTGTTTATTCTAAGATGATAGGTTCAGACTGTGTCATTATATGTTTATATGTAGATGACATGTTAATATTTGGTCCTAATGTAAATGTTATTAATGAGACCAAGAACTTTTTGTCTTCTAAATTTGAAATGAAAGACCTTGGTGAAGCAGATGTAATTTTGGGAGTTAAAATCAAAAGAACTGCTAATGGCTTTTCTTTGTGTCAGTCTCATTACATTGAAAAGATGTTGAAAAAATTTGATTATTTTGATGTAGTTTCAGATAACTCCTTATGATCCTAGCATACACTTGAGGAAGAATAAAGAATCTAGTGTTTCTCAAACTGAATATGCTAAAGTAATTGGGAGTGTAATGTTTCTCATGAACTATACTCTGCCTGATATAACTTATGTTGTTAGTAGATTGAGTAGATATACTCATAATCCCATTAGTGAACACTGTAATGCTCTTCATCGCTTGCTAAGGTATTTGAGAGGTACTATGAATTGGTGTTTGCTTTTTAATAAATTTCCTGTTGTTTTAGAAGGTTTTTGTGATGCAAACTGGGTAACTGATAATGATGAAGTTAGCTCCACCAGTGGCTATGTGTTTACTTTGGGTGGAAGTGCTATTTCGTGAAAGTCTTCCAAACAGACTTGTATAGCACGTTCTACCATGGAATCAGAATTCATTGCTCTCGAGTTGGAAGGGCAAGAAGCTGAGTGGCTGAGAAATCTTTTGGCGGATGTGCCATTGTGGGGAAGACAAGCTTCACCAGTCTCTCTTCATTGTGACTCACAAACAACGATTGTAATTGCCAAAAATAGTGTGTACAATGGAAAAAAGAGACATATTCGCATCAGACATGGTGCGGATAAACAATTGTTGAAATTAGGTGTTATTTCCTTGAATATGTAAGGTCCGAAAGAAATTTGGCGGATCCTATGACCAAGGGCTTGACAAGGAAAATAATCATTGAAACGTCGAGGGGGATGGGGCTAAAGCCCATTGATTGAGGTAATGTGGTGAACCTGTTAGGCCTCAATATACACCACATTTTCTATCCCTATGGCGTGAGGCAGTGTTTTATAAGGTTGAGCTTATTTTGCTCTTAATGATTCTATAGCCGTAAGGTGGTCTATTTGAGATAGACTTGATGGAATCACCTACGTGAGTGTAAAGGTGTGGTCGCCTTTTATGAAAGACTTGGGTCGCCTTTTATGAAAGACTTGGGTCGTCTTTCTAGAGCACTCATAAGACCCAAGGTGTGTGTGCATGACCATAAAATCACTTTGTATCGTGGAGGTTGCTTAAATTTAAGGATATGGTATGTGTTATGGGGGTCTCAATTTATATCTGCTCAGTTCAAGAGTACTTCACTTTGTGGATAATAAGTTGTTGCCTCATACACTACGTGTCAATTCAAATCGAAAGATATTGACACTTAAGTGCATGTTCCTTCCTTTTGTCCAAAATTTATTCTTACCCTTTGTCTTTGCATTAGTGGGGGATTGTTGCATTAATTCTATTGTTGAGTTAATTATTCTAACTTTATTAACTAAATGTAATGCAAAATACGTTTCAAAGGAGAAGATACATCCGTTCCAAAAACAAAAGTGGTGTAATGGTGTAACACCCCAGAAAATTCAACAAACTGAGACTCGAACCATCCTTCGTTGTGAGTAGGATTTTACAGAGGAATTAAAATTTCTTAAGTGTTAATTTCACTAGATGTAGCACCTTGAGTTTCAAAAAGAATTAAATTGGAAATAGCAAATTCTGAAATTTTGCAAGTTATGCTTAAGTATGAGTTTTGGGTCGACTTCAAACGACCATAACTCCTAGCTCAGGATGAGTTATGTGTTCTACCAGTTACCGTAGAAAATACCTTTGAATTATCTTTCCAACGCCACCGAGTTTTCTCAGTTTCGAGGTCGGATGAGTGAGATGTGACCTTTTGAAGTTAGGTTGTCCAGTTAAGGAAAGTTAGCCGGAAATAGTAAGAGGTAGTTTGGTCTTTTCCTTACCAAATCAGATTTAATTCATTTTTAGTAAGGTTTTAGGGGTATAATCCTATTAGGTTCAGTTATATAATTCTAAAATACACCTAGGGTTTTATTTGAGAGTTCAAGAAGAGAAAAGAAGAGAAAAGAGGAGAAAAGAGGAGAGGATCAAGCGTTCGTCGAGATTCTTGCGTGTTGTAGCGGATTTTCACCATGGGTTTAATCCCTAAGAGGTATGTAAGCTTCCATAGTGTTGGGTTAGTTCACCCACATGCCAACCATGTTATTTTCAGCGCAAAATTTCATTCTTGAAGCTGAAAGATTAGAGTTCTTGATGAGTTCTTGATAGGTGTTCTTGAGGTTCATTCTAAATCTTGTTCTGTTGGGTTGTTTGATGATTTATTGAGATGAAATTGAGTAACTTAAATGTTGTTTTTAGTAGATTAGAGTGTAATTAATTTAAGTAATCGAATCCAAGTGATTGGGGAAGAAACCGTTCAATTCTAGGCGAAATAGGGTGAGAAAACGAGCAAGGAAACTTGTTGAATTTTCTGGGTTGGGGCCTGGCGCGATGCGCCTGCCAGAGCGCCCCAAACCCACCTCTGAATCTACTTGCTAGGAACTTAGTTGTACACATTTTGTTCTTATTTGATGGTAAACACTTGTGTATAAGATGATAATTCTTAATCATAAAGTTACGAGAATCCCTATCAATATCACCATATCACAGGCATTTGTATTTTCTTTGAATTTACATTTAGCTCTCACTCTATGAGCTTCATTAGGCCTTAACTTAATATGATAATTTTTTTCAACAACATATTTTGCCAAAGCCTTTCTAAATTCCTTAGCATTCTAAAAAATCATTCCAAGTTCAAAAGTTCAAAAATAACAACAGTACATTCATCATACCTGACCTTTTTGCTCTTTCTTCTGCATGGTAGATCAACACCTCCAACAAATTCTGCATCTAGCATATCAGTGCTATCATCACTATCACATTCTGAGCTATAAATATACTTCTCATATCCTCCCAATCTGCCAACATATCTATCTTTCTTATTTATTCCAATATCTTCAAAGCCTCTGTCCACACCAACCTTACCTATTGGTACTTCTTCAGTTATTGTTTTCTTCTTCCTATCTCTTTTCTTCCTAAGATTATGATTTCTTTTGTTTCTCTTTTCAGCCCTAAGGGATCTCAATTCTTCATCAACATCTAAATCATCTTCATCTGGAATAACATCTACATCTGTGTCATTACTACGCAGATCTGATTCAGCTTTATTCTAATTTGTATTACCTCCGGGCAGTTCTGTATTAATTCCATTTAAATCTGAATCATTCTTCACAGTTCCCTCAGTATTTATACCCATAGATTCATCAACAGGGTCATACCATGGTAAAAGACCAGTTGGAGCAGGCAATTCTTCCAACTTATCAACTTCATGGACCACATACACATGAAACTCATCAACATCTACCAAGTCTTTCTCAAATTCTAACAATTGAATATCAGAAGTAACTTGAACTAATTCATTGTTAACTTCACAGTAAAATCCCTTCACATTTGTATACCCAAGGTCTTTAGTGTAGGAAAGAAACTCGACAAGACTAAAATGATCTTTATCTATGCCGACACCAAATACATCTACTTCTCGTTGGTAAGTAGGGTTAGGGTTTGCAACAACACACCCACATGATGAAAACAAGTTAAAATATAGCTGTCCATATCTCGACAAGGAGACCCCCAACAAAAGGAAATACCCAAAAAGCCCCTTACTTTATCAGCACTAGTTAGGTCAAAACCTAGATTAAAAATGAAAATACAGCGGAATCAACAATAAAATACACCTTTTTCAAGAAAACAAAGGTAGAAAATAAAATACACCTTCTTCAATTTTTCCAACGTCGCACAACCCGATACCTTATCAATACAACCTTAAACCTGAAAAATGGCGACATAAAATACAACAATGGTTATTACTAACAACGAATTGAAGGAAAAACAAAGCAATACATGTGAAGTGACATTTACCTAGAGTTTTCATCGGAGAAGAAACAAAATCGTATGAAGGAAGTTGAAAGACTAACAAAATACAACATTACCTTCTTTAATTTGTCTTTTACTTTGAATAAAAATGACGTGTAAAGAGGTTTAAGAGTTGGCATCATATAATTGGTCAGTTAATCCACGTAGAACGGGTTATGTTGCACGCGCCTATGGTCTACATAAGTCTGTGCAAAAAGTGTTAAAGTGACACGTCGAGACCCTACGTTAGGTGTTTAAAATGAAAATCCTTTAGTTGAGGTGTCTAAGTGAAAGATTGTGCCAAGTTTAGGAGGCCACCGATGACTTCAGCCAAAATATAATATTAAGATAATCCCATTAAGCAGATCAATTTCATTGATATTGTACTAGTTTATGAAGTGGACTACATCCGAAGAGTATCACAAATGAACATCATAAAAGATTTACAATACTTAGTCATTGGTAAATATTTTTATGGTTGGCATTATCTCGAGGATCTAATTAGGAAGCAAGTTTCAAAATAATATGCTATATAAGATGATTGAAAAAATGGCTTCTTTATAAACATACTTATGCCTTTTTATCTAGAAGATTTTGTGAACATATTATTAAAGAGTGCATATCCCGTTAAGGCCATGTAATAACTCAGAAGTTCTAAGTCGATCAAATCATGAGGAGTTAAATGATTGACAATTTTAAAATTTGGGGTTTACGGGTAGAATTTACGGCTCCTAAATGGAATCACGGACAATATATGACGCTCATAGATCAACTTTAGAAACATGGATCTTAGCCTTAGTTTTACGGGTCTAGTATACGAATCATGAGTTGCTTTACGGACCGTAGATTAAGCTCGTAAAATAAAGTCCTAAAACCTAATTTTAGCCTGATTTTCACAGACTAAATTTATGTTTCATAAATGGAACCAAGGACTGTAGATTGATCTCGTAAATGGAACCTCAAAAATTCAATATTTAGCCTGATTTCTATTTAAGGGATCTACAACTTGTAGATCAATTCACGGACCTTAGATGGCCATTGTGGAACCTGTCGACTTGTTTTTTTCCAGAGCTGT
Source organism: Solanum chiquidenum (assembly GCA_029582725.1). Lineage (NCBI taxonomy): Eukaryota > Viridiplantae > Streptophyta > Magnoliopsida > Solanales > Solanaceae > Solanum > Solanum chiquidenum. Next base: position 14,610 of record JAJOOS010013716.1, read on the forward strand.
TGTGGTATTTTTTCACTCTTTTAACTCCTAGATTATATCGTTTGACATATTTTAAGTGTAATTAAGGGGAAGTTAGTCAATTAAAACCCCTACCCTCACGAAACTAGAGTTTTTCACCTTCAAGCTCCAGTTCAAGGGTTTAAACTAAGATTTTTCATTCCGATATGTGAGATTTCATAAATGAGTATCCTTTCACTCATTGAGCCTCAAAGTAAACATAATTCTTTAGTTAATGATTTCTAGAAGTCAGGGTTCTTATGAAATATATGATTGTCATTATAATTTTCATTCTTCTTCATGTATAACTTGATTATGTGTTTTCATCTATAAGGTTCATCGCATGAGATTATCAACATGATGTCATTTCACATTAGCCTTTTACTTTTTCCTACATGCATTGCATAAATAATACTACAAGGCAGTTAACATGCAACATTACATAACTTGAAAACAAACAAAAATCACCTACACAAAAGATTTCATCCAAATATTCCTAAGCATAATACAATCACCACGATTATCTTCCCCAGTATAACACCTAAGCATATCATACAACCAATCATAGTTAGTCAGTCTATCATTGGCCTAAACCACAACTAACCACATATTCAATCATTTAGACTCTGTGTCCGAAAGCCTAGCCATGAAATCTCTCGTCAGTCTACAAGAATATTATGAAATATGAGACTTGTCGAACTACTCAGTAAGAAAACCTAGTCTATTTGGACGCCAAACACTTGCTAAAGAACGCTAAACACATGCTTTTGACTCAGTGGGGGAGAATTTAGACTAATGTAGACCGGAGATCCCTGGATTTTTAACTCTTTTTGGCGTTGAAATCTCTTCCCTCTATGGTTCCCAAACTAAGGGTGACTTAGTAGAATTATTGGAGTAACCTTTGCATGTTTTGTACATGAAAAGTGTGAGGAAAAATAAAAAAAAACATCATTTTTATCTAGGATTTGATTTTGCCAGCTGCGCTATAGCAGCCGTGCAAGCATTGCAGCGGCGTCACCATAGTGAGAGGCTTTCCGCTATGGCGGAATGACGTCAACTCAAATCAATTCAAATTTCTATCAAAATCATCGTGTATTCAATTTTAAATTTGGTAACTTATTTAAAAAAAAATTGGGACTCCACACGAGTTGTCTTAGAATAACGGCGAATCGGATCGTTACAAACCTTTTAGGTAATTAAAATAAATCCATTAGATTACAATTTGTTTCTAAATTTTTCTTGTGAATGATAAAATCAAAGTGTCTTATATTTTTTAAATATTAAATAATACTACTAGCAAATATTTAAAACATCTGAATATTATTAGTTGCTTTCCGTCTGGTTTGGGCATTTGACTTATACCAAACTTCTACCAATTAAGAAAGTAGAATGAATTAAGAAGATTAGACTGGGCCTTTGGTCTTTTGGTCCGAGTCAGAATATCATACAATTGCAAGAACAATATTTACTCAGTCAACAAACAACAACAAAAATCAAGAACCCCAAAATTGATTCGCCAAATTCCATCTTCCTCTGTAAGTATAAAGAAAGAAAGAGCAATTATATTTCAATTTTTCCATTAAAAAATTGAACTTTGTTTTGAGGTAAAGTGAAGAGAGCGTGTGGGAATATACTTTATTTGTAAACCCCATTTTGGTAGTGGAAGAAGAAAGTTGAAAAAGGTGGGGTTTCTTTGATATAATTTATCTTTGCACATCTGGGTTTTAAGTTTCAAGTCAAAAAGGTTCAAACTTTACACATGGGTTTGATTCAGGTATTGGTTGATTCTTGATCTGAGTTGGAATTTCTTTGAGGTTGAAAAAAAAGGGGTTGTTTTAATGCAGCATTTTGTTGAATTCTGAGTTTGTGGCATGTGGGTTTTAGCTGAGTAGGAAATCTTGATTTTAGTTTGATGACTTTATTAAGTTTTACTTCTTCTTACTGTTGAATATATAGATATATATTTAGTTGTTTGTATAAAGTGGGTGGTTAAAGAGAAATATGATCAAGCAGATATTTGGTAAGAAGAAGCAGTCGAAAACGGCTGGCTCAACTAGTTCAAAGAAAAGTGATGGAGGAAGTAAAAAGGTTGGGGTATCAGCTAATACTGTTATTTCAGCTCCTTATTCCGTTTCAGCTTCAACGGGGGATAAATTTGTTCGAGATGGGAGTTTAAAGCTTAATGGGAATCTCGTTGCAGCTTCTTACGATGCATTGCCTAGTTTTAGGGATGTTCCCAATGCTGAGAAACACAACTTGTTTATTAGGAAGCTTAATATGTGTTGTGTTTTGTTTGATTTCACTGATCCTACAAAGAACCTTAAAGAAAAGGAGATCAAGCGACAGATGTTATTGGAGCTTGTGGAGTATGTCACGTCTGCAAATGTGAAATTTACAGAAGTGGTGATGCAAGCAGTAGTAAAGATGGTGTCGACTAATTTGTTTAGGGAACTCATGCCCCAGCCTCGAGAAAACAAGACGTTGGCCTTTGATGTGGAAGAGGATGAACCTGCGATGGATCCTTCATGGCCACATCTGCAAATTGTGTATGAGTTCCTTCTGAGATTTGTTGCATCACCTGAAACTGATGCAAAAGTTGCCAAAAGATATATAGATCATTCCTTTGTACTCAGATTGCTTGATCTTTTTGACTCTGAGGATCCTAGGGAGAGGGAGTACTTGAAAATAATACTGCACCGTGTCTATGGGAAGTTTATGGTACACCGGCCTTACATCAGGAAGGCTATTAATAACATATTTTATCGTTTCGTTTTTGAGACTGAAAAACATAATGGGATTGCGGAGCTTCTGGAAATTCTTGGCAGCATAATCAATGGGTTTGCTTTGCCACTAAAAGAAGAACACAAGCTTTTTCTTGTACGGACATTGATTCCCTTGCATAAACCCAAATGCTTAGCCATGTACCATCAACAGTTAACTTATTGTATGACACAGTTTGTGGAGAAAGACTGCAAGCTTGCTGATACAGTTATTAGGGGATTGTTAAAGTATTGGCCAGTAACAAATAGCTCAAAAGAGGTCATGTTCCTTGGTGAGTTGGAGGAAATCTTGGAAGCTACTCAACCACCAGATTTCCAAAGGTGTATGGTGCCGTTATTTCGTCGAATTGCTCAATGTTTGACTAGCTTTCATTTTCAGGTATGTGTAAGCTATGTCTAGATATACTTCTATTTATTAAGTATCGAAGTACTTGCATGAATGATATTCATTATAGAACAACACTAATCTCTTATCTTTGTAGGCGATGTTGGTTTTTATGTATGCTTTGTGTACAGTATGTTTATGTTTCATAATTATTATTTGTTTTGATAAGGTTAAGGTTTGTTAACTAAGTACCAAGAAGGTACCAGAACCAAAAGTTACAAAAGACTGCTGGGAATATCCATAGTCAATTACAACATCTCCCTAGCAACTCCAGAAACTCCATATATTGATATATATTTCAAGGAAACTACTTTTACACCAACAAAACAAATTATGTAAACACTTGTTTTTAAGTCTAGAAATATGGTCTTTTTGCCCATCAAAATAAGCTTTATTTCTTTCTAGCCAGATAGTCCAGAATATGCACAAAGGTATAGTTCTCCAGATTTGCTTCAAAGCTTTATATGTTCTCTGGTGCTGCCAACTCTCCAATAATTCCTTCACACTCTGAGGCATGATCCAAGAGATCCCACAAATACTGAAGAAAAATTCCCAACATTGTCTAGCTATTCTGCAATGCATAAGAAGGTGATTCAACAGTCTCCAACTCTTCTTCACATAAGTAACATCTATTACCATTTTTCTGAAGATTATCCTGAGTAAGGCAAGCTCATGCTGCAATCCAACCAAAACAAGCTACCTTCATACTTTATAGGAGCTTAGTTCTCCAAATCCCTTTCCATGGCCAACTAGTATCCCAACATCTTGTTTGCTTCATTAGAAGGCTATATCACTTTTTTAATGAAAAGGGTCCATCATTACTAGCTATCCATACTAGTGAATCCCCCTTACTCTGATCAATGTGGGTATAATCCAGTTGAAGGAGAAATTAACAAAAGTCCTCAATTTCCCAATCATTCCAATTCCTTCTAAAATTCATCTTCCATCCCATGTAGGAACAAAAATCAGCCACAATTCCTTCTTTGTTATTGCAACAACTGAAAAAAAGAGGATATCTTTGTTTCAAGCACTCATCACCAATTCATAAGTCAGTCCAAAATCTAATTTTTGATCCATTCCCCACCTCCAATTTGGTGAATTATTGAAACTCGGCCCACAATTTACAAATCCCTTTCCATACTCCCCTTCTAGTGTATGAATATGTGAAGGGGGATTCCAGCCTTGTCTGCTACCATAGATCGGTTCAATTATTTTGATTCAGACTACCCCTTCGTTCCTGATAAATCTCCAAAGCCACTTAAACAACATGCTTTTATTGTGCAATCTCAAGTTTCTAATTCCCAATCCACCCCCTTCTTTTCCATTAGTGACCACTTGCCATCAAACTAAGTGAAACTTTTTGTTGCTATTATTTCCATCCCATAAGAACTTATTCCTCATAGAGTTCATCTTTCTTTCAATTGCATCAGGCATAGCAAATATTGACATTGGATAGGAAGGCATACTATCTAAAATGTTTCATAAATTGCAATGGAGATGTGTTGTTGGATGGAAAACAGAAAATAGAAAATTATTGAAGTTCGAGAAATTGCCTGATGTGCAATTCTTCTAGTTTGTTTTCTTCTTTTCTCTTTCCTCTCAAATCTTGTTTTCTTCTTCAAGTAGACAATTTCCTTTTCAAGGGACTGAATTTCTTGCAGTTAGCAAGTTAGTTTTCTTCTTTTGGTTTAGGATGATCTGGAAGTTCCCCATACCATTTTTCCCTCTCCCCTACATTTTAGATGAGGCATTTAAATTTCTTGTGGTTGTTTGAGGTCACAATGCTGTGATAGTCATAGTTTTGTTTGTATCTACAATTGGTGAATGTGCAACATGTCTTATGGTGTCTAGAGATGAGTCATGATTATGCAGTAGTGGATTTTTTGGTTACGGTAAATGAAGCTTTCATTGTACCGTTACAGTTTTCTTAAATATTCTGAAATTTTAGAAATAGCATTAGTATTTTTCAGAGCCTTTAATGGAGCTGCTACGGGCTACCCTTTGAGTTTGAGATGGTATGGTCCTGAGTTTATTTTAGATTATTCTTGCTCATTCATGGTACCTTAGTTCCATCATAAGAAGGTGAATAGAATTGTCTAAATTAGCTGTCTGTTATTCTATACTGCTAAGTACTGATGCAATTGGCAGATGTTATACAGTAGATAGCAAGCAAACACTAAAGTTGTTGAATAACTGGAAACATAAAAATGTCAAAAGTTTCTAGCATATTTTTCTTTGTTGTACTAATAATGATGTAACTAACTTTAGCATAAAAGCCACATGTACAGGAGCTTTGAAGGCTCTTGGTCAGGATGTATTTTATTCAGCATCTTCTGGATGCGTATCCATAAAATACATTTCTTCCTTTTAAAAGATACTAACTTAAGCATAAAAATCGATTTATTAGCTGTAATTTGGTTCTTCAATAGTACAAAGAATGTGAAACATAGTTCATGTTCTTAAATAGAGAAAATATAAGCAAAAAAGAGAAACTCGGCAAGAAGAGAAGGTCTTCTGTAATTTCTTGAGCTTGTGCCCCTTTTGATTTTCTCTCGAAAACAGCCTCTCTATGAGGTAGGGGTAAGGTCTGCGTACACTCTACGCTCCCCAGATCCCACTTGTGGGATTTCACTGGGTATGTTGTTGTTGTTGTGCCCCTTTTGATTTCCATCCCTGTTAATTGCAGGGAGTTTTTCTCCTTGTTGCTATCTTGTGCTGAGATGTGTTGTACCTTTATGTGTTTAAACTATTTTATCAACTGCTGATCAGTGGTGGCCACATGTATGGAATTGAATCCCTTTCATCCGAAAGTTGCAATGTGTAGTAGAGTAAAAGCAAATTACTTGTGTGCGTATATATATATATATGATAAAAAAAAGTTAATCTCTTAGAAATAACATTTAGTGTGGTGGCAAAAGTGGCTCAAAAATACTAGATTAGGTGTTTTTCAAATTTTTGAATCCTTTGTTAGAATTGCCACTGCTGATGATGGTGGATTTTACTATTTTCTCATGAAGGGCTTATTGGAAAAGGAACCTGAACTTTCCCATAAAAAATGATAATTAAAGATTTTGAAACATTGCAATCACATTTAGCTTTAACGGGGATATTAGATGAATCATTTAGTGGTTTTTCCGCACTTGTAAGACTGTAACAAATCCCAGAGAGTTCTGCTTTACCAGTGCTAGTCTTGTAGTTCAGTTTCATGGACAGATATGAATGTTGTATCTCTTCATTTCAACCAGTTCAATAAGCAACCATTTAGGGATTGAGGTTAAAGTTGGGGCTTTGGGCTCTAGCATGTTACTGATGTTGGATCTTTGTATTTTGGCTGTAAGACATGCTTATTAGATTGAAAAAGCCGAGTCCCTTTTGGTTGTACTGACTATTAGTCAGTGCTGAGGAATAGCATGAAGATCTGAACCGTGGTTTGACATTTATTTTAGGTGCTTCTACTTTTGGAGTCTTGTAGTAAGTGTAGTCTTCTTGTTCATTCCTCTGAAGTCATTGAAGCAACTAATTTTGGCTGGTTTGGTCATCCGTTGTAATATCATGATAAAAGTAAAAGGTTATGTCTAATTTGGTGCATCTGACAAGCAAGTACTTACTCTCTCCGGTTGACTTTGTTAGGCATTATTGAAAACATAGTTGAGTAAATAAAATTGTGTTCCCTCTAACAACTTAAGGGGGTCGTTCGGTGTGAGGGATAAAAATAAATAATCCTTGGACAAAAAAGTAATCCAGGGATAAAATTTTGGTATCTTGTTTGGTTTCCATGTTTGAGATAACTTATCCCACCATTTATACAATAGTGATGAGATAATCAACATTATTTCCCCATACATGTGGTTATAGATTAGCTTTTCTTTTATTTTTATGTCACTCGAATGTACCAGAGCATGCAGAGCTCCTGGATTTGAGTCTCACCAGGATCTATTATAATAAAAGAAATTCCACGTGCTTAGCCCCACAAATGTTATGACACATTTAAAATAGCAAGTTTCAAAACTCTTCCTCTATTAAATTTTGTGCCAAGTCAAACTATGACAAATAAAGTGAGACTGAGGGAGTTGATGTTTTAGAGTCCCTCTGTGTGTGTGCGTGGGGGTGGGTGGGGTTCTCTTCCATGCATGTTAGGCTTTCTCCTTGATGATAAATTATCTGTAAAATACTCTACCTTTAACCAAGCTACATTTAATTTAGAAAACTTGAGTTAAAATGCAGGATACATGCTACTTTCCCCCTCTCTCTCCCGCTTGTTTCTAATAAGAAAAATGTACACTACTTTTAAAGTTCTACGTTTTTCTCCATGGAAAGATTCCTGATTAGTTGTACTCCTCATCGTTGCACTTCACCATACTTTGTTCATATGGTTGTATTGCTTATTCTGTGATGTGATGCAAGGACATAGTAAATTAATAGATAGCTCCAATCTACCCAAAACAAATTAGTCTGTAGTGCCAAAAGGTAATGTTTAGTTTTCAGAGGGTATTGCAGACTTGTGCTCAAAGAGATTTTTTATTTCCATCAAAAAGTATTTTCCGACCTACCTCAAATCTCTTGTAACAACTAACAACTGCAGGATGCCTAAATGGAAAAGCTTCAGTACCTTTTCTATGTCATTTTCTAGGCAGTATTGATTGTATAATAGCAAATACAGTAATATTGCTCGGACAAGAATTAGAGGAACTTCTTATCATCTGTTCATGAAAATCTCTATTTGTCTAATCATGCAAAAGCATGGTCCGCTAGGATCTTTGATCTTGGTACATTGATGTCAAACACATGGGTGACTTTTGTGCTTCCTACCTAATTCATGTGAGAGTGGTGCTGGAAAAATGTAGGGAAAAAACATGCTGTACATGTCATAACTCAGCTTGTTTCTCTGGAGTACTATCGCTCTACACTGTACAGATGCCTGGTGTATGTAGGATAGTGAGACAAAGCATATTCAAAATCATATTTCCTTTTATATAAGGCCTTCAATTTAAGAAGTTAGACGGTTAAGCTAGAATAGTAGTGCAGCAGAATTAACTGGAAGAAGAGGGTAAGATATGAACTGAACCTCTATTTGGAAGTCTGGTGATTGGAATGGTAGCAATGGAAGCTGAATGGAGGAGACAAATTGCTCTGTTAAAAGTATTTATGTACTAACATATCTGCAAAATTAGGTAATAATCGATTAGTACGACAAATTTTTACTTGCAGCAAAGAAGAAATAGTTCCTCTATATAACAAAAAGAAGGTGTAATTCAGATTACGTGGCTACAATTTGGGTCATACCTGGGTTTATATGATATCTACTTCTTTGCTGCACTAATAATACTGCTAACATCTGAGTTGTCAGATTTGTATTTAGTTTCAATTTCTGATTTAATAGTATAGCCAAATTGGACTGGTATGATCCATGTGTTAAGTTTCCCGATGTGTGACTTTAACACCTCCCTCATGCCCAGACCTCTTTAACTGGAGCGTGGACTATATAATATGGGGGCCCAACATCGGTGAACAAAGAATTGGGGTGGACTTGGCTCTAATACCATGATAAGAAATGGATATTGGCCTAACTCAACCCCAAAAACTAGCTAATGAGGGGTGGATTGTCCAAAATCATATAAGCAAACCAATTGCCTAGATAAATCATCGGTAAAGGATGAAAACCCTGGGCTCCTTATAAGGCTTGGACAATCTTCCCTTTGAGCTTGCTTTTGGGGTTGAGTTAGACCCAAGGTAATTGGTATTTGACGGTGTAAGCTAATAGAACATTATTTACCCCATTAAACCTGTTTGTCCAGTTAATAGAAAAGGAATTTGAAGGATTGGAAGCTTGATGACCTACTCAACTTACTTGAAGCACTTGGTAACTGCACAAACAATAAACAAATTTCAGACAGACTAAGATGGGGCAATAAAGCTGATAGTCTATACTCTGTAGAAGCAGAATATTTATCCTTTTGTGCCCAAAATGAGATGGTGCATAATTGGCTATGGAAACTAATTTTGAAAAGACAATTACCCTCAATAATGATTTGTTTCAACTGGATGATACTTTATGAAGCATGTTTGAGTCAAGACAATCTCAGCTGCAGGAACATACATATTGTCAACAGATGCTATATGTATCAACAAAGCATAGAAATGGGATATGGTCATTTCAGTTTTTGGACTTAGTTGGGCCATGCTTGTGGACGTGTGAATATCATTGATGCCTTTATATATGCTAGAGTTCCTGGAAAGTTGGTATGCCCATGAGGAAAATCTGGAAAAAGGTTCCTGCCTGTATTTTGGTGTGTCTAGATAGAAAGGAACCATAGGTATTTTGATGGTATCAACTCCAACTCACTCTCTCAAGGTTAAATGTCTTATGTTTATATAGTTAGAGTAATTTTTGCAATTTTTACCCTTATAAATCACGTGACACCTTTTTGGACTTTGTGAGCTCCATATCTTTAGTATAGGCCATAGGAATATAGCTAAACAAATTCACTTCTTGTACTTATTCTCTCTTGTACTATTTTCATCTTCTTGAGTTATCTTAATGTTGTGTTACAACAAGAATGTTCAACTTTTCAGTAAAGTGGAATTGAAGTCGGGCAGTGTGGCTGCATGTTGATGCATGTTGCGCGACATGTTGTTTAGAGCTAGCTCACCTTTTGGTCCCTCTACTAACAGACCAAAAAAGCTTGTGCCAGTTAGTTGAAGGTTAAATATGCTTAGTTGGAATTAGGAGGTCAGTGTTGAAGTTTTGTGCAAGTTGAGGGACTAAAAGTGCAAGTTGTTCCTGCTCTTCTGTTGTGTCTTATTCTTCTTCTTCCCGTCCTCTTTAATTCTTTTTTATTTCATTTATTAAATTATTGATTCTAAACATCGTTTACCTAATTGCTATGTTGGAAAACTATAGATTGCTGTAGTATAGAGGTCTCTTTACATTTATTTTGGTTTTTTAATCTGGATGAAAATTCAGTTATTTGATGTTTTTGCATAATGAGTTTTCACAAATTGTTGTTTGACGGATATTGTTCTTGTGAACTGACTGAGCTCATAGAATGTTTGGAATGAGAAGAAGATCCGTGCCTCGTGTGTTTACCATGTTGCTTCAGGAGTTAACTTGGATACAAATACTCTTTTGTTTTGTTTGCTCTGCTTGATTTTCAAATTTGTCAATTCAGAAGACTCTGTTTGTGTTCACTATAGGTGGCGGAGAGGGCTTTATTCTTGTGGAATAACGATCATATTGAGAATTTGATAAAGCAACACCGAAAAGTGATACTTCCTATCATCTTTCCTGCACTGGAGAGAAATGCCAGAAACCATTGGAATCAGGCTGTTCACAGTTTGTCACTGAATATCCGGAAGATATTCTATGATCTTGATGCTGAGCTATTCAAGGAGTGCTTGCACAAGTTTCAAGAAGATGAATTGAAGGAAGATGAGATTAAATCAAAACGGGAAGCTACATGGAAACGATTAGAAGAACTTGCTGCCAAAAATACTACAAGTAATGAAGCTGTGCTTGTGCCATCCTCCGGGCATTCTCGAACTTAATATTAAGATATGCTTGTTCTTCCTTGTTTTTAATTTTCATAATTCTGGTTAAATTTACATTTTGGAAGCAATGAATTTATCAAGGGGAAAAGGGATTTTCTTTGTCATTGCCTTTTTTTCCCTGGTCAGTTTCATCCTGATAGCTGTAGTTGTAACTATAATTTGTTTATATGTGTTAACTTTGGCAATTTGGAAATGACATGGGAGCAAGTATTTTTATCAAAATTATACTTTGTTGAACGAATTTACTTTCATTCTTTTGGTTAACTTTTGGCAAATACCTCTCTTCAACAAATGCTTTAATTCTTAAGATGAGGTATAGATTATAGGATGTTGTAAGTTTGGCATTTTGCTCAAGAGACTCTTTCCATATATTCCAAATAGAGAAGCTACAAAAGCTGATAGGGAATAGCAGTTAAGTTGCTTATGTTTGGTAATCGCTAGAATGAACTTTGCAGGTTGTAACTAGTCATTTAGCAAGGCTGTAACTTATGGCATCAAAGTTTAACTTATTTGTTTGTTTGTTTCTCATTTGGCTTTCTGTGGAACTGAAGGATCTAGCAAATAGTTGTGAACAAAGAGATGCTGAATGTGGCGGCTCTCGTAATTTCTTCGTGTACTTAGGAACTAAACTTTGTCAGGGTAGTCCATTTGTAAGCATTAGCTGGCTATAGGAGAAATGAACCAAAAGCTACATGATGCTTTCAATCAAAACAATAATATACTACTAAGTACTAACTACAAAAGAACAAATCCTAATAACAAAAATAAAAATTTGAAGGTATAATCCAGATAGTATCTGACCATCTGCAAAGTACAATTGATTGATTGTGTATGAACTTTGTTTGAGTAAAACCTATTCCTTTTCATCAATATGTTTAAAGTTAGTTTGAGGAATATGTTCTTAACCAAGGGACCATCTTAGCCTAAAGTGTGTGTACAACCTAATTCACCTTCATTATAGCCTTTTAGAGCTTAATTTCGTGGCAAAAGTAGGAGTTGGATGGTGTGTTCATCATCATATATGTATATGGAAGATGATTGATGGAGTCCAAAAAGATGAAAACAATTTAAGAAACAAACTTCCAATAATATAACATGTCAAAAGACGAAAATTTTAGGATCAGTCACTACACCTAGAAAGCAATTCTTTGTCAGCTTCAAATATAGCCATGTCTTCTTCTTTGAGATTTACCCAGGCTTCTATGCCATTACCTGACTTTGTGTCTAGAAAACCAATAACATCCTTGAGAACAAGTCTAGCCGATCCTACCCATATCGGTTTTCCCCAACCAAAATCCGCTTTGTATAAAGGCAATCGACACAAACTAGTGAAGTTGAACACGACTAGCTCCCCTTTCCTCTGCTCATTTGCTTTCTCTTTGATGAAACTCAAGTGTTTTTGATTGTTCTTCCGGAGATCTGAGACAAATTCACTGTTTACGTTGTTTATACTTTCTCTCACTTTTTTCACTAGCTCAAAATCTTGTTCCTCATTAGTACTATTATTATTATTATTCGTAGCTGGTACTGTAATGACTACTTGCATTACATTCCCGAATAAAGATTCAGGCAATGGAGGATTACTTCTGGTACGTAAGTTCACCGTATGAACCATGCCATATCTCTTAGTTTCATCTCTTTCAGCATGAATACTTGCCATCAAACGTGTCCATAAGAAAGCTGATAAAGCTTCAATCCTCGAGGGAGGTTTCGTACTTTCACTGCCCTTTTCAGTATACTTATCTCTTAGTGCTGATACTTTAGAGGCAGAGAATACAAACCTCTTAGTCACAATGCTGTCTTTCTCAATCATGACGCTTGATTTGAACTTTGTTATATCTCTTGGTGGAAATAGTATGGAAGAATCAAATCTTGGACAACGTACGTCGATACTCCCTCTTGCAATAGCTCCCCAGGTATTGATAAACATGAACGTCGACAATGCATCACCTATCTTATGAGAAATGGCTATACCAATAGCCATTCCTCCACATTGAAAGAAGTTTGCTTGGACTAGTAAGCAAAAATCTTTAACATCATGTAAATCACAAGGGATGAACTTGTTAAGTTCGTTAGGAAGTGGATCAAGAAGGAACTCTGAGAGACTGCATTTGGCTATGGCTTCTACATATGGAACGCCCTCATCGTTGCAGTTGACGTGGGAGTTGGCTACGTCTAGACGTCCGCCAAGAGGGTAGAATTTTGTCAAGGTATGTGATAGAGATGTCTTAAGTTGGTTTGATGTGTGTGTGTTGGTGAAGTTATTGTTTGCTGGATAGAAAAACACAAGGGGCATCAAAATATTTGGAGTAATTTGATCAAGATATGAAAGTTTGTAATTGTGAAGTTCATGTGGGGTTGGTGAAGATGGTTTGATTATCAATTTGGAGATGATTTCTATCTCAATTTTCATACTTACAAAATGTTTACTAGTAGTGTTTTTCTCTTTGATGAAATGACACTGATTCTGATGACAATAAATAGACCAAAAACTAAGTTAGCTATAAAGTATAAAATGAAATATAATTGAAAAAAATATATATAAAAAATTGCAATGTGTCTTCTAGTTTTTAGAATGTAGGTCATATGGCCGTCTTGTCACTAAAGAGATTATTATCATGACTTGAATAGGAAACTACCACTACTATAAAATCACTATTTTCTCGATCGAATGCTCACAAAATACTCACAAATGTTTCGATTGAATCAATGAAAAAAAAATGTTCAATGGCTATTCTCAATATTTTAATGGAAATTTATTTTTCACCATGCATTTTCACAGTGAGCTAGCTGATTCTAAGAAAATAGGTGGGAAAATTATATTTTACGGTACAAACTTATCATCGATTCGCGATGGTAAAAAAAATTATGTTTCTAGCGGTGGAATACTTCAACTTAGTATAAAAACCTTAGTAGGTCAAAAAAGTACACAAGATTTAATGAAATGCCAAATATAAAAAAACATATTTTATTTATGAATTGAGTTGATACATTTCACTTATATTTTATTTCTGATTAAATATTTGAGAATTCTAAAATTTTGTGCGTCATTCCTAGGATTACAAGGAAGAATTATGCCTCCATTTTTACTGAAATTTTGTGCGAAATTGTGCCTCTGCCTTTTGCTAGTAAATTGCATTACTGAATTTGCCTTCCATTTTTACTTGAAAATGCAAACATTTGCCCCTCGAGGCTAATGCACGCGTTGTCACAGACATCCACATCATTAATAAGATCGTCATGATGCCCACAAAAAATTTCGGCCAAAAATCTGTCGGTATCACATATCACCAAAAATTCATGGACTGTAACACATGTAAAACAAAAAAATTGATATTGCTCTGGACCTCGTTTGAACTTGAAAATGTGGACGTGGCACACACCATTCATAAGATCGTCACGGATGCCAACAAAAAATTTCAGCCAAAAACCCATCGGGATCACATATCACCAAAAATCCATGGACTATAAACACGTAAAATGAAAAATTTGGTATTTCCTGCTTTGGGCCTCGTTTGAACTTGAAAATGCGAATGCTTGCCCCTCTGAACCAACATACACCATTTCGTCACGGATGCCCACAAAAAAATTTGGCGAAAAATCCATCGGGATCACATATCACCCGAAATCCGAGAGTCAGGTGAAAGAAAGAAGATTGAAGGAGAAAGAGTAAGTGTTCTTGCGGATATCCCTACTACCGGGAAACCTACAGAAGTAAGGTGTCAATTTCAAAGAAATCTTATTGAATTACACTTTAGGTGAGTAAACCGGGTTTTGCAAGTGCCTTATGGAAACAATGGAGGTCAAGACAAAGAAGGCTAGGGTGACAATCATAAGCAAGTAATGTAGAGCCCATCACACACTTATAAGGTGGTGTCTGGGTATGCTTGTCAGTTCAAGTTAAACATTTCGTGCCTTGTAAACTTTATCCCCTAATGGTTAGACCCTTCACTGAGTAGCTCTGCTGAGAGAGAATATTAAGAGGTGTTGCAAAAATGTTGACAGTTTAAAACATGTATCAAAGAAGCTTTTAGGTTATAGATGCAATAATTAATTTGCAATTATAATTATTAATAATCTTTTGCATTGAAAAGAAAATAAGTATAATTTTTTTTCACGTTAAATAGCGATGGAATATGATTTGTCTCTAATCAATGTTTTCTCTGTAGTGACACTATATATAATATTAGAACAAAAAATTACCTAAATACCTTGTGTGACTATTATTCTATATAAATAAAAATATAATAAGATAAAAAAAGCAAAACAAATTCTGGAGTTGACCGAATAGATATTGAAAAAACACCCATGATCAAATTTTTTTTTGCATCAAACATATATCCGAGGCAAAAGTTACGATCGTTTGAAGTTTCACCAAATTAGAGATTGAAACTTGAAAAAGTAGTTGTAAATTGGTGAAACTTCAAACGGTCATAACTTTGGCCTCAGAAGTCCTTTTCAGGAGACTTTTTTTTTTGAATTTGGGTATTTTTTTGAGATCTATGCAATCAAACAGCCAAAAGGCATTTTGACCCAGCCGATTTTTTGAAAAACGTCTTTTAACGCATTCAATTATGAATTTTCCCCAATTTTGAAGAAAATTGTAATTCTTTATTGCTAAGAATCTGATAAAAGAAAATTGATTTTTGAGTTCGAAATACTTTGATAATGCATATATGAATGTCAATTTTAATGTTAGATAATCAATTTTATTATAAACAACTTTTATCCCGTTCAATTTTAAATTTCCCCCAATTTTACATAAGGATTTTTGTTCCTTAAATAGGTATGTGAAAAAGATTTGATTAAACAAAATAGATTTGGAGTTGGAAATACCATTTTAATACATAAGTGAAGTCCATATTAATACCAGGCTTTTGACCGAGCCGATTTTTTGAAAGACAGCTTTTAACCCATCCAATTTTGAATTTCCCTCAATTTTGCTAAGAATCTAATAAAACATAATTGATTTCTGAGTTCAAAATACTTTGGTACATTATATGTGAATGTCAATTTTACATAAGAATTTTTTGTTCCTTTATACAAAAAGATTTGATGAATGAAAACTGATTTTGAGTTCGAAATACCTTTTTAGAAAGCGATCCGGGGCTCGTTTGATCTTGAAAATAGGCCGGTTTGGCCGTCAGGGCCAACCAGCTCCATAGATAAGGTATTAACGGATGTCCATGAAATTTTTTGGCATTTTTTATGTCGAAATTCTAGATCACCAAAAAATTCATGGACTATAGCACACGAAAATCAGCAAAATGGGGATTATGCCTGCTCCGGGGCTCGTTTGACCTTGAAAGTGGGCCGGTTTGGCCGTCAGGACTAACCGTTTTCATAGCTAAGGTCTTAACAGACGTCCATGAAATTTTTTGGCATTTTTTATGTCGAAATTTTGGATCACCAAAAAATCCATGAACTATTTCACACGAAAATCAGTAAAATAGGGGGGTGCCTGCTCCGGGGCTCGTTTGACCTTGAAAATGGGACGGATTGGTCGTCAACGCCAACTGGATCTATAGCTAAGGCCTTAACGGACGACATGAAAAATTTTAGCATTTTTTTACGTCAAAATTCTGGATCACCAAAAAAATCATGGACTATAGCACATGAAAATTGACAAAAGGGGGGGGGGGGGGAATGCCTGCTCCGGGGCTCATTTGACCTTGAAAATGGGATGGTTTGGCCGTCAGGGCCAACTGGATCCATAACTAAGGTCTTAACGGACGTCAAAAAACTTTTTTGGCATTTTTGACGTCGAAATTCTGGATCACCAAAAAGTCCATAGACTATAGCACATGAAAATCGGCAAAATGGGGGGTATGCCCGCTCCGGGGCTCGTTTGACCTTGAAAATGGGCCGGTTTGGCTATCAGGGCTAAACGGCTCCATAGCTAAGGTTTTAACGGACGTCTATGAAATTTTTTGGCATTTTTGACGTTGGAATTCTGGATCACCAAAAAATCCATTTACTATAGCACACAAAATCGGTAAAATTGGGGGTATGCCTGCTCCGGGGATCATTTGACCTTGAAAATGGACCGATTTGACCATCAGGGCCAACTGGCTCCATAACTAAGGTCTTAACGGACATCCATGAAATTTTTTGGCATTTTTGACGTCGAAATTCTGGATTACCAAAAAATCCATGGACTATAGCACACGAAAATCGACAAAATGAAGGGTATGCCTACTTCGGGGATCGTTTCACCTTGGAAATTGGTCAATTTGGCCTTCAAGACCAACCGACTCAATAAGTAAGGTCTTAATGGACGTCAATGAAATTTTTTGGGATTTTTGACGTCAAAATTCCAGATCAACAAAATATCCATGGACTGTAGCATACGAAAATTAGCAAAATGGGGGGTATACCTGCTCCGGGGCTCGTTTGACCTTGAAAATGGGCGGGTTTGGTCGTCAGGGCCAATTGGCTCCATAGCTAAAATCTTAACGGATGTCTATGAAGAATTTTGATATTTTCGACATCAAAATTTCGGATCAACAAAAAATCCATGGACTATAGCACACGAAAATCGGCATGCCTGCTTCGGGGCTCGTTTGACCTTAAAAATGGGCCAATTTGGCCGTCAAGGCCAACATGCTCCATAACTAAGGTCTTAACGGACGTCCATAAAATTTTTTGGCATTTTTGACGTTGGAATTTTGGATTACCAAAAAATCAATGGACTATAGCACACGAATATTAGCAAAAGGAGGGGGGGTATGCCTGCTCCGTGGCTCGTTTGACCTTGAAAATAGGCCAGTTTGGTGGTCAGGGCCAACTGGCTCCATATCTAAGGTGTTAATGGACGTCCATGAAAAATTTCAGCATTTTTGACATCGAAATTTCAGATCACCAAAAAATCCATAGATTATAGCACACAAAAATTGGCAAAATAGGGGGGGTATGCCTGCTATATGGCTCGTTTGACCTTGAAAATGGGCAGGTTTGGCCTTCATGGCCAATCCGCTCCATAGCTAAGGTCTTAACAAACGTCCATGAATTTTTTTGACATTTTTGACGTTGGAATTCTGGATTACCAAAAAAATTCATGGACTATAGCACACAAAAATCGGCAAAATAAAGGGTATGCCTGCTTCGGGGCTCGTTAACCTTGAAAATGGGTCGGTTCGGCCTTGAGGACCAACCGACGACATAGCTAAGGTCTTAACGGATGTCCATAAAAAATTTCAGCAGTTTTGACTTCGAAATTCTGGATCACCAAAAAATGCATGGACTATAGCACACGAAAATTGGCAAAATGGGGGGTATGCCTGCTCCGAGGCTCGTTTGACCATGAAAATGGGCCAGTTTGGCATTCAGGGCAAACCGGCTCCATAACTAAGGTCTTAACAGACGTCCATGAAAATTTTCAGCATTTTTGACGTTGGAATTTCATATCACCAAAAAATCTAAGGACTATAGCACACGAATATCGGTAAAATGGAGGGTAAGTCTGCTTCGGGGTTTGTTTGACCCTGAAAATGGGCCGGTTTGGCCATCAGGGCCAACCGACTCCATATCTAAGGTCTTAATGGACTTCCATGAAAAATTTCAGCATTTTTGAAATTTGAATTCTAGATCACCAAAAAATCCATTGACTAAAACAAACGAAAATCAATAAAATGAGGGGTATGCCTGCTCCGAGGCTCGTTTGACCTTAAAAATGGGCCGGTTTGGCCGTCAGGGCCAACTGGCTCCATAGCTAAGGTCTTAATGGACGTCCATGAAAAATTTCATTATTTTGTACGTCGGAATTCTGGATCCCCAAAAAATCCATGGACTATAGCACACGAAAATTGGCAAAATGGGGGTATGCCTGGTCTGGGGTTTTTTTTACCTTGAAAATGAACCAGTTTGGCCTTCAGGGTCAATCGACTCCATAACTAAGGTCTTAATGGACGTCGATGAAAAATTTCAGCATTTTTGATGTTGGAATTTCGGATCACAAAAATATCCAAGGACTATAGCACACGAAAATCGGCAAAATAGAGGGTACGCCTGCTTCGGGGATCGTTTGACCTTGAAAATGGGCCGGTTTGGCCGTCAGGGCCAATCATCTCCATAGCTAAGGTCTTAACGGACTTCCATGAAATTTTTTTAGCATTTTTGACATTTGAATTCCAGATCACCAAAATATCCATGGACTGTAGCACACGAAAATTGATAAAATGGGGGGTATGCCTGCTCCGGGGATCGTTTGACTTCAGTTTTGCCGTCAAGACCAATCGTCTCCATAGCTAAGGTTTTAACGGACGTCCATAAAATTTTTTGGCATTTTTAAAGTCAAAATTCTGAATCACCAAAAATTCTATGGACTATAGCACATGAAAATTGGTAAAATGAGGGGTATGTCTGGGGCTCGTTTGACCTTGAAAATGGGTTTGTTTGGCCGTCAGGGTCAATCGGCTCCATAGCTAAGGTTTTAATGGACGTCTATGCAAATTTTTGGCATTTTTTACATCGGAATTCTGGATCCCCAAAAAATCCATGGACTATAGCACACAAAAATCAGCAAAATAGAGGGTATGCCTGCTCCGGGGCTTGTTTGACCTTGAAAATGGGCCAGTTTGGAGATCATGGCCAACTGGCTGCATAGCTAAAGTGTTAACGGATGACCATGAAAAATTTTGACATTTTTTACTTCGGAATTCTGGATCACCAAAAATCCATGGACTATAGCACACGAAAATCGGCAAAATAGAAGGTATGCCTGCTCCGGAGCTAGTTTGACCTTGAAAATGGACCGGTTTGGCCTTCAGGGCTAACCAGCTCCATAGTTAAGGTCTTAACAGACGTACATGATAAGTTTTGGTATTTTTGACATCGGAATTATGGATCACCAAAAAATCCTTGAACTATAGCACACGAAAATCAGCAAGATGAAAGGTACGACTGCTCCGGGGCTCGTTTGACCTTTAAAATGGACCGGTTTGGCCGTCAGGACAAAAGGAATCCATATGCAAGGTCTTAACGTACGTCCATGATTTTTTTTGGCATTTTTGACATCAAAATTCTGAATCTACAAAAAATCCATGGACTGTAGCACACGAAAAATGGCAAAATGGGCGGTATGCCTGCTTTGGGGCTCGTTTGACCTTAAAAATGGGCTGATTTAGCCTTCAGGGCCAACATGCTCCATAACTAAGGTCTTAATGGACGTCCTTGAAAATTTTTGGCATTTTTAACATCGGAATTTTGTATCACCAAAAAATTAATGGACTATAGCACACGAATATCAACAAAAGATGGGAGGTATGCCTACTCCGTGGCTTATTTTACCTTGAAAATGGGCCAGTTTGGTGGTTAGGGCTAACTAGCACCATAGCTAAGGTGTTAACGGACGTCCATGAAAAATTTCAGCATTTTTATGTCGGAATTTTGGATCACCAAAATATACATGGACTATAGCACACAAAAATTGGCAAAATAGGGGGTATGCCTGCTCCATGGCTCGTTTGACCTTGAAAATGGGCCAGTTTGGCTGTCAGGGCCAACCGGCTCCATAACTAAGGTCATAACAGTCATCCATGAAAAATTTCGGCATTTTTGACGTTGCAATTCTGGATTACCAAAAAAATCCATGGACTATAGCACACGAAAATCGGCAAAATAAAAGGTATGCCTGCTCCGGGGATCGTTAGACCTTGAAAATGGGTCGGTTCGGCCTTGAGGACCAACCGGCGACATAGCTAATGTTTTAACGGACGTCTATGAAATTTTTTGACATTTTAGAATTTGAAATTCTGGATCACCAAGAAATGCATGGACTATAGCACACAAAAATTGGCAAAATTAGGGGTATGCCTGCTCCGAGGCTTGTTTGACCTTGAAAATGGGCCAGTTTGGCAGTCAGGGCCGACCGGCTCCATAGCTAAGGTCTTAACAGACGTCCATGAAAATTTTCAACATTTTTGACATAGGAATTTTGGATAACCAAAAAATCCAAGGGCTATTGTCACGACCCAAGCCTAGGGCCTAGACGTGACCGGCGAATGGGGAACCCAAAGGGACCCCAAACAAGCCTCATAGCGTATCATTACACATCCTTGGTCGCGGAAACAATTAAAATGACCATAAGCAATAAGTATAATCAAAGGGGGAAATCGG